>OOFC01003682.1:37461-67196 GCA_900323345.1 Pseudochromis fuscus | reverse complement strand
ATTGTGCATCATTTGTCATTGGTTATAACACTCTCAATCATTTATTTGTGGTCTTGCCAGAATTGCAGATCCCCCCATTCTTATTTCTTTCCCCTTCTCTGCACGACTGCTCTTTACCTACTCTAATCTTCTTTGTCTGGACAATGGACCCTCCACCTAAAGCATGCTGGGATAGCCTGCAGCCTAATGAGACACAAAGTGACTATATGAAGGATGTAAATGTTCCCATTTGACTGCTCTCTATATATTAATAAATAGTGTTAGACTGTCTCATAACAGACAACATTCTGTCCCAAAGGAGCCATGCACACAAAAACAATACTGAAAATAATTGTGGTTCTAACATGGTTTTTAAGCACGTCTCCTTGTCCCCCCTGCAATTTACTTTGCATATATCAACAGACAGCACCCGCCTGTTTGTGTGTGTGTGTGTGTGTGTGTGTGTGTGGGATACTTTGCACACGACAGGAGAAGGGATTGTGCTTTGCAGTGCAGCTGATTTACTTTATCACTTTGAGAGGAGACCTTGGATAATTACAGCTTTATTTCTTAGATTGTGTTTTTCAAAATGAGATGCAAATAGCATTGATATGGTTATGTGTGTGTCACTGTGATTTGTAGTTTCATTATGTAGTCAGATATCTATCTATCTATCTATCTATCTATCTATCTATCTATCTATCTATCTATCTATCTATCTATCTATCTATCTATCTATCTATCTATCTATCTATCACAGTGTCTTGAACTCTAACTGGACATCTTTGAGTTTTTCCACTTACTGTGCTGAGCTTGCATTTCATATTGCATCATATTAGCATTTTTAGCATCTCGCTGATGTTCTCATCCAAAGCTGCTTACACTCAGGAAGTGAAATTTATTCTGCTGGTTCCCTTCTTCTTGTACCAATCACCACTCCTCCCCTCAGTGTGGTGCATGATAGTCATATTTACAGAAGTCCAAGGGTTGAACTTGGGCTTGACCATTTCAGAAAACTGTTTATTTATTTCTTTTTATTTTTGAGATACCCCCACTGTTACCTGAAGACCTAAAAGTTTCCTGTGCCATCTCTCCAGCTGTGGAGCATGGCACCGGTGGATATGTGGTGCTAGCTGAGCTGTACAACAAACCTACAGTGGGTCCTCTGGGACTGAGGCTGGTGGAGTGGAGGATGGGAAACCAGGGCTCGCTGTGGCAGACCTGCTGAATTATTCATGTTCCCCCCAGTCCTGCTTGCCTCCATTCCTCTCTGCAGTGCATCGACTGAGACCTCCATAACAGTGTGAATGAAAGATCCCAGTCTTTCCCCTTCACTAAATCTTAAATGGGGTGTTTTTCATTGTTTTTTTTCCAAGATTTTTTTCTTTTTTGTGGAAGCAGCTACTAGATACATCCATCGTGACACAAAATATTACAGGAGCTGCATTTAAACAAACTTTAGTGCAAACAATTCCTTTTTTTTATTACAAATACAGCATTGATCTGTTTGTTCCTTTTAAAGTTTAAAAAGGAAAGAAAAAAGAAAAGGAACACCAAATCAATATTTCTTGTAACCCTACAAGCTGACACATACTGCACAAATCTATCACCCTGAGTTTATGAGCAGACAGATGAGAGGTAGTGTCAAACAAACAGTGGCCGAGCCGTGTTTAAATACGAGGCTCTAAATTTGACCGACCTTAGACACTGTGGAGAAAATGGATCGGCTTGAGGGAACACTTGTACTTGTTCCTTCCCATCAGCCTCCCTCCTTCCAAATGTCAAATTTGCTTTTCACCTTGAGGACACAAAGCGTTGACTGTCCACCAGCACAGTATCAGGTCGACTAATGAGAATTAGTTTTGCTCTTCATTAGTATTCACCAGAGTCCTGACAACTCCCACCTTATTATTAGCCCTCACCACAGGCTGCTGTCCCTGTAAGATGAGTGACAGACAGACAGACAGACAGAGTTTCAATGTATAGTAATTCCCTCCATATCCATGTGGCTGTGGTTCTCTCCCCCAATGATGACATCCTCCTCCCCCGCCCTTTTATGTTCACTTCACCTCCTCATAGTTCACCCACTAATTCCCCACCACTGTTTAGCTGTTTTGCTTCTGACACTTTGCCATCTTGCTCTTTCCGTCTCCCCCTCTCCCTTTATCTCGAGGTTCATTTCCTTGTCATGTTGCTCACACTGTGTCAGTCCTGAATGTCGCCAGCTGTCACAGTTTGTCACAGTTGATGTGCGACGTCAGAAATAATTGCTGAAGATAGAAAATGAATAGCAGCATGTTTTCTGGCCATGTCGTACTCTTGCTCCTATGAGTCCATGTAGGGGGGTCATTAAGTTCACCTCAGCCAGCCACAAATAGGAAAGACAACAACCAGTTTTTGTTCCAAATATTTTTCAATGTATTTGAAATTGGGATTTTGGCAAGTGTTGTGCATTAGTTCACACTCACAGTTCAGATTTTTGTCTTGTTTAGCTGAGTTCACACTTTTCACACATTTTTTCATTCATTGAGCTATTCCTGTTCAGCACAAACTCCTCATACTGATTCATCCTCAGCCCCCAATCATTACATGGTACTAACCATAAACTGTATATTGAAATGGACGCAACAACTTTTCAAGGGTGAGGTGTAAAAAAAGTGCCATACTTCCAGTGGCCACTAGGTGCTGCCTCCAATAGGCTTTGAATCAAAAATCCTGATTTCCAATAATGAAATACTCAATACATTTTTCCCTCAAGTCATTCTGATGTCATTAGCAGAAGTCAACTCTTCTTGTTAGTGATCTGGTGGTCCGTCTGAAAAGTATTCATCATTAAGTAAATATTAGGCTTCAGAAAGAAGGTCTCCAGTGAAACCAGACCTGAACTCGTGTCTCATACACATTAGACAGCGTACTTCAAGGGTCAGAACCGTCTCCTCACTCCTCCCTTCATGGTCACCAACAACGAAATCCACAAACCAGTGGGTGACTTCACATACAATAAACAGTCTATGGCACAAACTGAAAACAGTGAAATAATTCAGCTTGTTGTGGAAAAAGTCATAACTTAGTCACACTTGAATGAATTTTGTTAAAGCTCTATGTACACATGCAGGATTACAGTGTTGGCAGGAAAAACCAGGCGAGGAACAGGGATCCAAATACAGACACCAAGACAGGTTCAGATCTGTGAAACCAGGTTTAATCTGAGCAGAGGTTTCCAAAAACCATCAGGCAAAATGGCAAGGTCACAAGACAGGCAGCTTTCCAAAAACAGCAAGACAAGACTATGACTATGAAACCAAACAAACATGAACATGAACAAAAAGCTGATCGTGAGCAAAGGCGATAAACGAACTGGCACAGGACAGAGAGACACAAGGTTAAATACACAAGGTAACATGGCACAATGAAACACAGGTGGAGAGGACAATCAGGGAGCAGGTGAGACAGACAAATCATGACAAGTCGAGAGTAAATACAAAACAAATACAAGAAACCATGAAAACAATCAAAAACTAGAAATACATGGATTCATGACAAATGTTTACAGTCGGAGATCAGACATGGATTATGCCTTGACGGAGGTTTGTGATCTGAGTGCTTTGTTGTCTTACGATATATTACCTTTCCAGATCTTTGGCAGGTCACCATGGTGGGTGTTAATCAAACTGTCTTTCTTTAGCCCTGCTTGTAGCTGGTCACTCTGACCTGCACTGTTCACACTGACTCTGCAGTGCACATGAGAAGAATCAGAGAAACCCTGCTGTGTTGTAGTGCTGCATCCCTCTGTTAAACACAACATCTGGATAGCTGCTGTACTAAATTTGGGCCTAGTAAGACATGTTATGGCTGAATACATTTTTAATTTTAATCACCCCTGTGGGCAGGCATTTCATAATGGCTGAGGCTATGGCTCCTAATGTTACTTCACTCACACTCACAACAGAGAGAAAGAGAGAGAGAGAGTTGGTCATTTTATTTAGCAAAGGCTCACCTGATCAGTTACATGGTCATCATCAAGGTAAAGCTTGGCCATCAACCAGTGGAAATATAAAAACAAAGTGAAAATCTGTACTTGGATGAAAACCTGCATAAACATGGTTGATATCCCAGAAACTGAATGAATGTGAACAAAGCCTTTTGCTTGTGTGAATATCTAACAGCTCTAAAGCGCACCAATTAACGTGTTTTTAAAAATTCTGCAGTGTACAAACCACAACTTTTGATCAGAGTCACACAGCTGAGACAAAAAATTCTAGAATACAAGTCCCTTTAAAACCACCCCCTCATGTTGTATTGAAAACATGACAAATTTGACGTATCATGTCGTTTCATTTCATTCACAGAGGTAGATGACAAGGTTTATCATTCTTAAACCAGCACAGTTACCTTTGTAAACAGGGGACAGCAAGTCTGACTCTGTCCAAAAAACAAATCAAAGAGAGAGGATGTAGTGCTGAAATTAATTAACTTTAGAGATACTGTTCGGTACATTTGTTTCTACCTCAGGTCAAACGATTTCATCCAGTTTTCTGAACTAACAGTCCACGGCTCTGAGCTTCAGCTCAGTATCTAACAGACAGTTGTGAGAGTCCGTCATGATTATTGCAAATTCCCCAAAATGTCAAACTCTTTATTTAAGTGCTTTATTCAATCATTTTGCAATTACAACTCCAAAAAACATTTCCTCCTTCTTCGTGCAGGTGAATCACTGTTTGATTTACTTGTTGTTGTTGTTATGTTCTTTTAGTTTGGTGTCCTGTTTAAATTTCATCCTCTTTTCTTTACAGCCCCTTTCCCCCTGTCCCTCAATAGGTCCTGCCTTTGCCACAGCTGTAAACCAGAATGTGTTCTTCACCTGTTTGCCTGGTTAAATAAAGGTTAAATAAAAAACAAATTAAAATGTTTTTCCTTCAATTTTAAATGTCACAGTTTGATTAATTTGTTTTCTGTCACACGGGAAGTTTCACATCTCATCACACTGACTCAGCACATTTCATTTATTTAGTCATTTCCATTTTGTTGGCCGGCGTTAACAACCATCTGGCTTCGATAGATGATGAGAGATGAAAATGAGAATTGTAAAGAGTGGCTGCATTATGACTGAAGCCACTGGAGCATGGGGGCTGTTTGACCCCATGCTCAACTGGATCTGCATAACAAAATCTTGATTACCCTCAGTGTTTGCAGTCACTATCAGGAGGGAGATTGTGCCCTCCACCCTTCCTTGACTGCTGCTAAAACAAACACTGCCTGTGAGTATCTCGGCTGGCAGAGTCCAGCACTTGATGTGTGGACTAAAAAAAAAACGTGGTAAAAACGGTGACTCAAAAATGTACTTGCAGATTTTTTTAAATATGAAACTAGAGGATATTAACTAGTGCTGACATTTTCAGCCAATAATGTAATTATGTATGCTTTTTTGTTAGTTTTCTTATCTAATACAGTTCTTTAATAATTATGTGTTTATTAGAATTTCTACTTTAACTGAATGCACGCACAGTGTATTGAAGGATTTTTACAGACATTTAACCCAAGCATTCACTCATGGCCACACCAGGTTTCCTAGATGCCTTTCAGGGCCTTTGTGAATTAAAGTCAAAGAATATGGTAAGTATATGGTAAATGGAGTATATTTATATAGCGCTTTCTTGACCTTAGACAGGTCCCAAAACGCTTTACAAGGCAACTCATTCACCCATTGACACTCACACACCAATGGCTACCAAGCTGCCATGCAAGGCTAACCACCATTGGGAGCAGTGGCTTGCAGGACACTTCAACATGTAGACATGAGGAGCTGGGGAGTGAACTCACAACCTTACGATTCACAGAGGGACCCACTCTACCTTCTGAGCCACAGCACTGTAGATGGAACTTGCCAGCACATTGTGACACCTGCCAGCTTAAAACCAGAGTCTGTACAGTGAATGGACTGAGCTAATGTGATGTCACTCACTGGTTTGTGACAACATTTGGATCTGACCTTTGAACCCAAGGACACTGTCCAAAGTGTATGAGGGTTGAGTTCAGTTCCAGTCTCATCGACGAATCAAACGAACTATGCTCCTAAATATTCCTCTTTTTGAAAACTAATAACAACATAATGAAGATTTTTTGAGAGACCACCAGATCATATAAGAAGATAAGAAGAGCTGAATGGTGGCATCAGATGACATCAGAAAGACTTGTGGTAAAAAAAGAAAAAGAAACAAGTATTTAATGACTGAAAAGTCCATTGGAACCAGAGTTTTTGGAGCCAGCCTCCAGTGGCCATTGGGAGTATTGCATTTTTTTGGCACTTTTACATTGGCCTCATTTTTTAGCCCTGGTTGCTTCATCTATTTCAGTCTATGGTTAAAATACTTGATTGATTATCCATAAATATACTTTATTTTATTTTTTACTTTTTGCATTTTTTTATGCATAATGTTCTGTATATATTTGTTTGGTTTTTTGTCAGTATTAGTATTCATGAGTAGTCTCCTATTTTTAAATCTTACTTTTCACTCTTCATCTCACAACACAAATTTTATTCCACTGTCGATCATGTGTTCACCTGCATTTGACAAATAAACCAACTAGAAGTTGGACCTGGAGATCTCGACTGTCATCTCGCCAACACAGTTTGGCCCTTGCCACGGTTGCTCACATCCTTGGTGAGGAGTGAGGATGTGTTGTTTTTTCTCTGTGCTCTGCAACTGTCTTTTCCTTTCTGTATCACAGTGACATGGTCTGTCAACAAATTACAGTACAAACAGTGAAAGTGTAAATGTGAATCTCATCCAGTCTCTTGCAAATAATCTCCCACATACACCAAGGTGTAACTTACAGTTTACCTGAAGTGTCATCAAAACTTTATCCATAGTTTACATCAGCACATCCCTCCATAGTACAGTGTTATGTTGACAACATGACAAAGCATTTTGACGGCCGTGTCCGTACACAATGACAACAACACATGTTGATTGACACAGAGATTTACTTTTGAGAGATGAACAAAGGATTTTGGGCAAGAGACTGGCTTTAGCAGGTCATCGATGGTGTTTTGCTGTTTGTATGAATTGTTTTGAGAAATGTACTTACTGTTTTGCTAATGGCGAAGATGATTTGAGAAACGTACCAAAGCGACTGAGAAAAACTGCAACTGAAGGAGAGGAGAAGAAGATCAGACTGTTCACCCTGCAATTATCACAGCAGCTTACCCCTGTCAAGTACTTCATCTTCACATTAAGCCAAACCCGTTCAAATGGCCCATACTGATATCACTAATTATGTGTTTGGATAATTTATTCTAAAAATGTCAACCTTAGCATTTCTTGCATCTCCATCATCATGATCTAATTTCTCACTGGGGAATAAAAAGAAAGTGTAGACTTAAGCAAAACAATCTTAAAGGTGAAAAAGAATAATCAAAGGGACACATGGTCTTGAACTTGTATAATAAACAATATTTTGACGTAGAATGACATTATGCTGCAAGCAGAAATGCTACTGTTTCATAATGAAAACTTACATACCATAAGAAAAAAGAGTTCAAATGTTATCGTGTTTACTTCACCTCAACAGTATCAAGTATTGTCTCTAAACTCTGTGATTTTACCACCTTGACCTGACATCATCCACTGAGGTGCAGTTTATAAACTATCTAAACTCTTACAGTGTATCAGTGTAAAAAAGCGTTGGTGGCCCAGTGCCAGGGAGAAGACAGCCCTGTGGTGAAGAAGAGCAGGGAGGAGGGCTGAGGACTCAGAGATGGTATATTCACCAGGTGCACTGGGCTAATGAACACACCACAGGAAGCAACTACTGCAATAACAACAGGATGACACCTACCAGGAGGGAGGAGGACACCTGTGGTACATCCGTCATTCTCTCCTGGATTTAGCTTCATATGATTTACTGCAATGGACACAGTTGTTTGTGCTCATCTGTTTTCCAGACTCTTCACATATGAACAAAACTATTTTATTTACTAACACCACCATTATAACATCAGCTTCAAAGCACTCAGAGAGCACAAACCTCCATCAAAGCATGTTCCAACTGTATTAGATAAACACTGTTGCCCCCTTGTGGTCAAATAGCAACATTACATCAAAAAAAAAAGAAAACTCTTGTAAGAAATGTTTTATTTGACAGGATAACGTCCTCAGATCTGGTTCTGGTTCATTTGTACAAATTAATTTTTGTTCCTTGGGTTCCTGTCACTCAAAATAAATAAATAAGTGAAATCCTTAATGTCTGTTCATACCATCAAACCAGAACAGGGAAAAATAATAAAACCCCACTGACAGAGAGTTATGTAAAACTATGTAGCATCTTGTCTCATTGTATGCTGATGATGTCTTATTAGATAGATAGATAGATAGATAGATAGATAGATAGATAGATAGATAGATAGATAGATAGATAGATAGACAGACAGACAGACAGACAGACAGATAGATATCTGACTACAGGCACTGGAAGTCCGATGTGAACAGTGTGAGGAGGAAAGGGGACAGAACGGATCCCTGTGGCTCTGCTGTGCTGCTCAGGACCTTTCCTGAGACACAGATCTGTAGTCGCACACACTGTGGTCTGTAAATCAGTTAGTCCATGACCCAGGAGACCAACGCTGACTCCACCTGCATCGCCCTCATCTTCACACCAAGCAGCTGGATCGGGCTGAAGGAACTTGAAAAGTCAAAAAACATGATCCTGACAGCTGCACCCGAGGTGTCCAGGTGTGCACGGGCCCTCTGTAGCGTGTAGATGAGAGCATCATCCACACCAGTGAGTTGAGCTGATCATGACAGTAGTCAAAGCATTCACATTCAACACATTCACGTTCAAACATTCAACAGCACACTTGAACACTGTTCAAAAAGTAGTACAAATACAAAAATTGGTTTAATATTTTTCAGATTTAGCTCATTCTTATTCTATCATGGGATTTATTTATTTATTATATGTATTGTATCAGGGGGAACTGATTTGGCATATCATTCAACAAACACACAGAGCACAAAATAATCAGACAGACACACAACATGTGGAAGGTCAGAGTAATTCCAAGCAGGGCTGAAGTCGACAGCGTGTTCGCAGCAGAAAACTGATTCAATAAAGGACATATCTGCACACTTGCATTTTAAACATGGATGATTTTTAAGTAAGTTATTTATGGACATTTTCTTCCCACCAATACTTTGGTGGGAGGAAAACATGTGGATAATAATGAGAAGGCTTCATGAAACAAAGTGAGTTTTAACAAACATCATTTATCACCTCAGAAGACTGTCTTACAGTTTCCACAACTGCAGGGTAAATATTGGACTTGCTGGATGCTGGGTTAATTTTTCCAGTAATATGTTGTTTTTACCCAACATTTTGTTGTTGTTATGCCTATCTTGCTGGGTTAGCTTAACGCAGCATGTAGTTAGTGCAGTATTTACCCAGTTCTGGCTCAAAACAACCGAGCATGATGTAGTAGAATTAATATGTTGTCTGGACACAGCACCACTGCTTACAGAATACACGATAAAAGATGAAACCCAGTCTTTATAAGAAATAATAACCTTTAAAACGTCCTGACCTACTGCAGTAATCTGACTCTAAATATTCTCATAATGCTATCACATAGCCACAGCTCCTGTTTTTCTGATCTGAAAATTACCTCCTGTGGCAAGAGAGGTGATGAAAGAAATACTGCAACAAAGCACGAAAACATAAATTAACCTGTTTCTGTGATAAGTACAGGAAGCCTGGAAATAGGAAAATTGTATGTGAGGGAATTATAGGTCTTGTAACAAATCCTCAAAGATGTTTCCAGGTTCAGAATTCACCCGACAGATGGAACAAAACAGGAAATGATGGAACTTTATTTTCAACACTGAATGTTTGAGTGAATTTTATTTTATCTTAATTGCATAAACCCTAACTGGGCCAAAATGAACAGTCTTGGGCTTTATAGTTAAGAGGAGAGTCCAGGAATACAATCAAGGAAACAGACCCAACACAAAACAAGTTTTAGAAACAACAAGCAAGCTTTCAATGAGCAGTTTAAAGTTGGAGAAGGGCAGGCAAAGAAAACTCAGTGGGACAGGAATGATTACTAGACACACATGTGATAACACCTTACAAAATAAAACAGAAGTCAACTATAAAAGCTCTTTCTCCTGCACGTTACCTTTTCCAAATCCAAACTGTAATTTACAGAGTAAATAGCAGCCTCATAATATCTGATGCAACAGAAATAAAGTACAACAATGCTACATCCATTTAGGCAGCTTGTCTGAGCTCTCTGCAGGTTTTGTTTTAATGGCCTGGACCAGTGCTGCGGTCCCACCACAGGATCTCAGGGTTTAGTTTAGTTTAGTGTTTAGTTTTTTCAGGATTTACTTTCTTTGTTTCTTGTTTTGTAGTTTCAGTTTTCATTTGTCTGGTTTTGGTTTGGTTTTCTTCATGCCATGTCCTGTCAGTTATGTCTAGTTCATGTTTCTGTTTTCTTGTGTTTCCTGTTTTATTTTGGTAGTCTTGTTCCTTGTGTGTGTATATGTTCAAGTCTGTCTCATCTGCCTTGTCACACCTGTCATGATTTGTGTGTCTCACCTGCTCCCTGATTGTCCTCTCCACCTGTGTTTCATTGTGCCTGGTTACCTGATGTATTTCACCTCATGCGTCTCTCTGTCCTGTGCCAGTTTGTTTGTAGCTTTTGCTCATGTCCCAGCCCTTTGTTCATGTTTTGTTCCTCACAGTCATAGTTTTGCTTTATTTGTTGGAAACCTTCCTGCCTTTTTGGGTTTTGCCTTTTTGCCTGTTGACTTGGATACCTCTGCTCAGATTAAACCTGGTTTTACAGATCTGAACCTACCTTTGGTGTCTGCGTTTGGGTCCCTGCTCCATGCCTGTTGTCCTGTAGCTAAAAATGGCCACTTATGCAGTCACTCATTGTCCTGTCTGAAACAAATGTTGTCCATCACCCATCCCCGAGCTACCTTATTCTGCTTGGCTAATATCAGGGAGACTGATGCAGAAACCTGCTCTCCAACAGGTGACTATAAATACACAGTAACAAACACATCCAAGCTTCCCAAACCATTTCATGAAGCCCTCTCCTTGGTTTTCCACTGCACACTGTCATCATCTCAATTCATGACATTAAACAGAAGGAAGACAGATTCAACTGAAACTTAAATAAAGTTACAGTTACAAAATGAAAACCGAGACAATCAAGGTTATGAATTGTGTTAGTGGATATCGGCGTGTTGGATGGTGTGTGAGGTGTTGCATAGTCTGAAGGTAAACTAACCAAACAAACAGAGAGTGTGACGTGACTTTGAGTGAAAATGAGTGTAAATATTCCACCCATTAGCAGCTGATTGGTAAATAAAACACTGGATTCAGTATTTTATTCACAAGCTGCACTTGTGATCAATGTACATGTGGGAAATGCTGACTGAAGTGCAAAATGTGCAAAATGTTTGCAATCGTAAAATACTGAAGGTAACGCAGCTAGCAGAATGATACTGTACAGTTTCTCCATGCACTGCAGGTTATTTATATGCTGCATTACTTGAAATAAATGAATGTAATAATATTCAGAGGAGAACTGGAGGATGTGTTCAGTTACTAAGACGACCATAATCTGTTTCTGAACAGCTACAGAAAAATTCGACATTCAAAACAGATTTCTTAAAGTTCTTGCAGAGATTTCTGAACATCACTTCACCTCAGGATTTAAAGCTTCAGTTATGTGTAGTATGAACAACTGTACTTACAACACAAAACATGGAGAAGAAACAAGAATAATCTTTCAACCTCTTTTCTGAACTTTTTATTCATTTTCTTATCTGTCGAAATAATACAAAATGTATAAATGTTTTGTTTCTGTCCATGAAAAAGTGGATAAAAAACAAAAGCCACAGTGTAGCCTGCACACTGCTGGGAGTAAATAAAAACCATGACAGTCATCCAGCAGGCTAACCAGTCAAACTGCTGTTGCTGTTGGATTTATCTGAGCTATCACAACTTTCGTTTTCCCTCATGACTCCTCTCTAATGGTTCTCTCTAGACTGTCTCTCACCCACACATTTATTTCTCCAGGGGAAGAGGTCCACGTTCAGCGAGTCAGAACCAGCCTGTTTGATGTTCATTCTCCTGTGAAACCACCGGGCTGTTAGTGTTGGCTGATGAGCACTTTGCCCCCCAAACAAATGGTGGTCAAACCTTTTGCTGAAAGCCAAATTGACAGAACGTGGCTCTTGTTCACTTTTTGGCTTTTGTTGATGATCCCACTTTGCTCTCAGCCGAGCTTCAGTACACTTTACATCAACAGCAGCCAATCAGGAAGGCTGCTAGCTCCTCTCACATGTAGTGAAATCACGGAGAGGTTGGAGAGGCCACTTTATAGAGACATCACCCACGCCTGGAGAGTTTGCTGTATTATTTATCTCACTGCCTTGTTATATACTTTATGGCACAACTTTTACTCAGCGCCTGTAGTTACTGACATACATGTGACCTCATCAATATTCATGTATTGATTGTTTGTTTTTTTTTGTCTGTCTCTGTACTTTCATCATCAGTTGAAGCCTCATCATTTATCTCTCAGTGTGTGGCTTGTGGATTAGGTGTGTGGGTTTATACACAGAGCAGAAGCTGAATATATAAAATATCAGATGCAGCTGGCTGATATTGATTTGCAGACCTGTTACATAATCCACATGTCAGATATTTCAAAGCTTCAGGATTATTTTCCACCATTTTTTATTAGTTGTTTTTCACCTGGTTTCACACCAGCAGTTTAAGTGACAGTGATATTTTTTGTAGAGACACGAGTTAAAGTAAAATTCCACAGCATCTATTTCTATCAGTAAAAACCCACAGTGAGGATATGTTTTACAGAAGAGAGGCACACAGTAGGATTAGGTGGACAAAGAAGACAATCAAACACACAGACTCCAGCGGTCAGAACAATTACACATGCATGAATCCGAGGTAATCCGTGGAAATTTGCTTTTTAATAGGGGTTGGCTAACCTTGTGTACAGCATGTCTCCTGCCCTCTGATGATTTTCATCCCCTCCTCTTCCTCTCCCCCCTCTCTCTCAAATCAATAAAGGCAGGACGCAACGCAGTGTTGCCATTATATTTAACAGCAAACATGCCATTGAACCGGCTGATCCCATCCATCAAGGAAGGAGGGGCGGGAAGGATTTATCTGTATAATAACAGGGCGGGGAGATATGAAGGCTGCACCAGGGGTCCTGGTCGTGCACTGAAGGCATTTCTTGCTTTGTTCTACCTTGGCAGTTGTGGCCGTCTCATTTTCTATCTGAGCTACAAACGCTGATCTGCCAGGACATGATCAAACATATTCAAATGCTCAGATTTGCCAGGGCCTCTCCTGTATCTCATTAGTCTTCATGTGTCTCTCGGTGACCTTGGGAATTGTTTAAAATTCACAGGAACAGATTTCAAAATGTGTGGGGTTTTTTTAAGCATTATTTGTTCTCTCTTGTAAAAAAAATAAAATGAAAAAAAAAAGCTTTAAAAGGTCACAAATGTTAGAAAATTATTACACTCAGGTGTCTGTAGGTGTGTGACTGCTGCTCTGGAGATAAAGTGCATCAGATAAATGGAAATAAAACATAAGAGACTGTGGTGTGCTAAGATTTAAAAGAAAGGTACAAAGGTGAGGTGATACCACTGCCCTTTACACCCAGCTGGAGGATGCTGGTGAAGTGAAGCATGTCTCAAGCAATAATAATCCTAATCTCATTCATCTCAAGGTCATCCGCAGTGTGTTAGGATCTGCTCATTTTGTTTTTACTGACCTCACTGTTGGTCCACCAATAAAATTCAGATGCAGTGAAATAAATCAAACATGTCATCTTTCCTGTCTCGTAACCATTTAAAGGTTACAAAGGAAGATATGAGGCTTTTTATTTGTGTCGTAGACTTGTCTACAGATTTCACCCAAACTGTGTGGGTCTACAGTCTATATCACTTTATACACACACACAGATAAATGGCAGAGTCAGATGTTAGTCATTTCTGGTGTTGTCATCTTCAAAGACTTCTTTGAAGCCAGGCAATCACATCTGGTCACTCAGAACGCAAAAAAAAGTAATAGTGTTTATTTGTAGACACCAAAAAAATCATGAAAGACTTTCTTTAATTTTCTAGAGATCAAACGTCCATGCGGTGGAACATTGTCACATGCGTTTTGAAGCCAGGAAGCCATGCTGGTTTTTGGGAGCCATGAAGTGACCATATATGGATATGAAGGGAGGAGTGAGGAGGCAGGTGAATGGTTGGTGAAAGTGTGGTTGTGCAGCCTTCAGCTCATTGTTTTGTTTAGTGGCAAACAGCCACATCCAAACCTTCAGACCAGACTGTACAGATGAAGCTAACTACACCCTGAAATATTCCTCTTTTTTTTTCAGATGGCCCTCCAGATCACTGAAAACAAGAGTTGACATCAGCATGATTTGTGAGACAAATGTGTTGACTGAGTATTTATTGATTGAAAATAAAGACTTGGTGATTGGAGCCAGCATTTTGCTTTGTCAATTTCTTTCTACAGTCTACAATTCAGACACAGTGGGTGACTTGTTTATTTGAGGAGTCAGAACCTCTGTTTCTCCATGTATTCTGGTAGGCGTGTAAATAAATATGACCACATTAACTTTAAATTATTATCAATATGCCAATGTTATCTTTGAATAATGTGTCAAAAGTCAGTACAAAACAGCAAATCAAAAACTCTCAGATCTGTATATACGACTTCTTTTATTCAGCCATTTAATGATTCACAGCTGCATCCATCACAACTTATATTTCCCAAACTGGAGGGAACGTTCCAACACCATACACACAGCAGTTTTTATTATTACAAATATTAGAATATGCTCTGTGCATTAAAATAGAAACACTACTGAACACAATCCTAACATGTAAAATCAGAAATAAAATTATTATAGTATTATTAGGCCACAACAAGGTTGTCAGGTGTCAAATTAACAAAAGGGGGAACAGAAGGTGGTGAGGAATCTAAATGCATGGGGATGTGCAGCACTACACAACTAATCAGTTACCCATTGACAAAAAAATAAAAGCTTCTAAAAGTTGATACATTAGGAGTGGGTGAGGCTGAAGAGTTTTTCTTATTTACATTATCCCGTGTGTTAAGACCACCCGTGAGATTTCAAAGGCCACAGGCCACATTAAAAATTCAATGCCCGAGAAGATTTGAATCTATATACACTAAAAAAAATACAGTTTTGATATTAGACATCAGGCTGTGTGGGAAGAAGTGCATGTTCTGGTGTGGTTACATTTTGATTTTGCTGGTGATGATTAATAAAAAGGCACAGAGAGTGGATGTCAGTGTTTTCCATGAAGGTCACCCATCAAAGGACAAATTATGTACTACAAAGATCTACTATATACATTAACTGACATCCAATTATGGAATGATTACAAGTTTTTTTTACATCTGGGTTGGATTTGGATCAACGCTCTCGTCTGACTATGAACATTTACTCCCAACTGGCCTGTGTGTGTGTGTGTGTGTGTGTACATGAGACCACAAGAGATACAAACAAATGATACAATTCCACACATGTCCATTTCAAAAACATCAAGTAATCCATCAGCAGTACTTCAGTCTCTCTTTCATAACAGATTCCACACCGTGAGTAAAAAAAAAAAAAAGTGAAGCCACCTCAGTGTTTGTTTTAGAGAAATATTGAATAAAGTGCTGCTAAAAAGATAACTTTCCTCAAACAATGTGTTTAAAGAAGAAGACAGGGCTCAACAAGTGTTACAGCAGTGATTGACAGCAACTTGTACAGCAAGGTGACAGTTGTTTTTCCCCCAACTACTAATATATTTATATATATATATGTGTGTGTGTGTTAGTAGTTGATATATATCATAATACAACACTGAAAGAGACAGAGTGACACAGTACTACAGAATTTTTGCACCAATGCAACAAGTGTCCCACAAGTGCAAGGAGTACTGGGTGTTCGACCCCCAAACGGGTGCCAAGCATTTTCAGGACAAGGAAACCCTCCCACATAACGGACATTCATTGTGGTCCACGTTATTTCTGATGACTCTTCGTATTCATCACAGCACGCCGCTGCGGATTGTGTGAAAAGAATCCAGGCAGCTCTTAAGCCAATTTTCCAGACCCTGGGAGCTCCAGAGGTAATCTCAACAGAAAAATACTTAAAGTGAAGATCCTCCAATGACAGTCTGGATCAGGCCGGTCTGACCTGAAACTGTTGCAAAGCGATAAGGCTGAAAGACTGAGGGGGCTGGATTGTTTTATGCGGGCACTTGTTCTGGATTTTCTGAGACAGACTTTTGGTTTGGCATCAGCTAATCACGAGCGGGTACTTATGTCATGGTAAAATGGATGGATGGATGATTTATTTATTCAACTTCACTGCCAAGTTCAGTGCTCTGGCACTGGTCCATGCTGATACACTTCCCCTGTTTCAACACTGACATTATTAGCTATACTGCTAAAAAAGAGGAATGGTATAAAAAAAAAATACAGGAATGGAAAACTTATTTATCTAATTGTCATTTGGATGTGGTGTGTGTGACCAAAACTATTACACAAAATATATTTTCTAATAAACTAAAAAGAGCAAAAGTAACAAATACATTGGATTTGTGGAGACCTACAATTAATCTAGTAAATTTAATTCATCACCATATTAAAACAACATATCACAGTTTGTGTACTCAGTAACCTTCTCTGTAAAGGTACATTATATAACTTATTTTTTTTTCAGAGGGACCTTTTTTTTTTAAATAAAGGCAGAGCCCCATCTGGTGGAGAGAGACAGAGTCAAGTTGTGCAGCATCTACAGTGCTAAAGTCTACAGTAATACAGCATAACAGTATGATAGGTAACAACAAGTATTTTTTATACAGTGAACTCATTTCTACATCTACAGCGCTCTTCAAATCAGGTAATGATAAACTCCCTGTAACAGGCCACAAAGAACAGAGCAAAAAGCACATATCAGTAAAATATTCAGTGAAAAAAGTTATTTTAAAAAAGGCTGGGTGGTTGAAGCAGACACTCATTTTTCCTTTGTTAAAAATATCTTTAAAATATTAAAAACCTTCCCCATCTATCTTCATCTCTCCTCCTCAAATTTACCAGGCGACACAGTGCCCATGGAGTTCTGGTTTCTTTGTGTGACATGAGAGGAGCAGTAGAAGACGTCATGTTGGAGAACCACACAGGTCTTTGTTCTGTGTTGTGGTGACGACACCCGAAATGTGGTGACAGTGTGAAAATTACTCTACCAGTGGATCTGTCTACTTCTAGTTTAACAGACCCTCGCTCGCCCCTTCTGTCTGAGGAAGAGTTTGTTAGAGAGTTTACAAACAGTCGCTCAGAGCTGAGAATCTGCTCCCAGGCTGTTGAGCTCCTCTGGCGAGTGCTTTTCTCCCCCCGTGGCAGCCGTCTGGCGGAAGCCAGCCGCGATCTCATCAAATGTCCGGCCCTTGGTCTCCGGCACTCTGAAGTAAGTGAAGATGAAGAACACGAGCAGCAGCACAGTGAAGATGATAAACACGTAGGCGCCGCATGCATCCTGTGAAGAGATGCAAAGACAAAAACAATAACTCAGTGATGTCCTGACAGGATCAGTCCTCAGTGATCTGACAGGGATGATTCAAGATGGATTAACTTATTTCTTTGTGAATCCAAGTGATAGGGACGAAAATAAATTATGATCTCAGCCTTTCATCCTTATGATTTCATCCCCACAATGTTTTCTATAAAGTTTGGAGGCTTGAACAGACAAACTGTAATGTTGCACATTATAATGCCACTTCTCATTTTTATCACTCTCTGCAGCACTTGCTAATGTACTGTATGTTGTTGCATTAAAAAATGTTCAGTTATATAGTTTCCTACATAATTACTAGGTCACTATTACTCACTGAGTACCATGTAACGATTTAACATGTGACAAAGCAGCAGTGTAGATTTAAACAAACAACACACTGTGACAACAGGATCTGTGTGTATTCTAATACTTAAAGTAAAATGAGACAGTCTTCATTCATAACACATACCAGATCCAGTGTATTCTGCTGTCATTTCCTTCCACTCACCTGTACATACTGGAAGCTCATTCCCACTATGAAGTTGGCGGTCCAGTTGGAGAAACCAGCCACAGCGATGGCTGAAGGTCGGGGTCCCTGCGAGAACAGCTCCGCCACGATGAACCAGGGGATGGGACCCGGTCCGATTTCAAAGAAAGCGACAAAGGCAAAAATGGCCACGATGCTCAAGTAAGACATCCACTTGAGTTGTTCCTTCAGAAACACAAGACAAGAAAGAAAAAAGATTTTAAAAAAAGAGAGAGAGATTCAGCCCGATAACTGTATATACTTGTTTCCTGAAAATCCACCTACCAGTAGAGCCAAGGCAATCGTCATCAGGATGGCAGATCCAGCCATTCCCAGCAGCCCCACCAGGTGCAAAGACCTGCGTCCTGCACGTTCAACAATAAACAGCTACACAAAACCAAGATGAGGACAAATGTCAGTGTAATACAACAAAAAAGACATCACACTGAATCCAAATGGCTTTTTATACTAGCCCCTCTGCCACTGAGGCACTAACTGGAAAGAAAAACACTCAACAAACTGTAAAATCAGTTGTGTGTCCAGCACAGGAACACAACGACAAACTCACTGAGAGATTTTAAAACTCTTGATTGTACTCACCGACACGACAGTGAAAGCAGTATTAACTGCACCGGCTCCAATGGTGGCATAGACTGGCTGCTCAACTCCAGCTTTCTCAAAGATGTGAGTGGAGTAGTAGAAGACCTAGAAAGTAAAAGTACACAGCTGACATGTAGGTATGCTCAGAGCATGTTATGCTCAGGGTATCTTCTTATGTTTGTTTCTGTGTGATTACTTCCTACAGTGAGATAATGTCAAGGTGTGACACTCACAGCGTTGATGCCAGACAGCTGCTGGGAGAGCTGCAGGACTACAGCGATGAGGAGGGGCTGACGGTAGAGCGGCGAGCGGAACAGCTCCAGGATAGTCACCTTCTTCTCCCTCATCATCTGCCGGCTCTCCTCCTTCATCTCCTGCATGTCAGCGCTCACGTCTGTGGTACCACGGAGTTTCTTCAGCACTGAAAACACATTGATGTATGACACATTAGATTTTAATGCTTCATTCATTCCACTCATGTAATACTACCATAACCTCCTATAACTCGCAAGCTGAGTGCTAAATGTCTATAGGTTTATGTGCATACCCTCATATTTTTGTTTTTGTAAAACAGCTGGGTTTCTGTAGTGTTTTCACAATAAAACCCCTGTTGAAGAGTTTCCGTCCCCTGACAAGTTTTTAATTTGAATCATATTCATATATACAGCACAATGCAGTAACTTTAGTGTTGGGCGTCGATACCAACCCTGTTCAAGTCCTCAAAACGAGTCTTTTTAATAAATATGACCAAATTAGGAACAAAAACAAAAGTCTGCCTCCAACACAAACCTACACCAAACACAGGCCTGTTATCTTCTGCTGTTGAAGTGAATCGAGGCCACTGTCACTGTGTAATTACAGACAGCAGAAATATACCTGGCTGGTCACACTGATTTGGATTGTTTATTTGGTCAGTCAATGACAGATTAGGGTTATTCATATTCCCTTTATATTTTTTATTCAAATGACATTTTTTTAAAAAATTTTTTAGTACAACATTTGCTGCAACTTCACTGAACTGTTTTGTATATTGCAACAAATTAAAAAAAATAAAGGTTGTTAATTATTATTAAATGTTTTAGACAGTTCAAAATATCTGAGTACTTTTTTGTCGTGTATGTGTGTGTGTGTGTGTGTGTGTGTGTGTGTGTGTGTGTGTGAACTCACCAGTCTTGGCCTTGTTCTCTTCGTTTTTGTTGATCAGCAGGAAGCGGGGGCTCTCGGGGCAGAGAGGCAGTAGGACACACTGTATCACAGCAGGGATGAAGGTGAAGCCCAAGAGGAGCGGCCACAACTCGTCATTGCCCATCATTGCCTCCAATCCAAACACCTAAAATCAACCACAACACCAAAGAACCATTTGCAACAATAGCATACCACAGGACAGCGTCGCAGAAGACTAACCGAACATCACAATCGGTGCTTGTGAATCTACAGCTTCTGTTCACCAACCTGTGCGATGAGGATACCGACGACGATGCCCAGCTGGTGCAGGGTGCCCAGGGCTCCTCGAAGGGATGTTGGGGAAACCTCGCCCACGTACATTGGTACGAAGCCCGTGGAGAGGCCAGAGTAGAGGCCGACCACAAACCGGCCAATGATGAGCATTTCCCAGGAGCTCGCCATCTTTGAAAAGCCCATCAGAGCGGCCGCTACGAAGGCCAGGACGTTAGCCATGAGCATCGAGTTCCTCCTGCACACGTTAAAGAACAAGATGAAGTTAAAAAAATAATTCAGAAGGGCTCTCAAAAAATCATCATGCATGCTGACATTATGTTCGTGTGTACGTGATATTTGAACATGTATCTGACACTGTTTTATTCATAAAGTGTGTACTTCAGTATTTATCTTGCCACCATCAGCATTATTCTTGTGATTTTGTATTTGTTTTATGAGGACTCTGAATAACTTTAAGCAGATCCTAGTCCACATCAGTTGTATTCATTACAACAGTAATATGCATTATTTTCAAAGTGTAAATAAAAACTGTC
Source organism: Pseudochromis fuscus (assembly GCA_900323345.1). NCBI lineage: Eukaryota > Metazoa > Chordata > Actinopteri > Pseudochromidae > Pseudochromis > Pseudochromis fuscus. The sequence goes on along the minus strand of OOFC01003682.1, from coordinate 46,468 downwards.
TCAATTTTTCTAGAACTATAATACAACACAATCTGAAAGAGTATATATTTGGTTTGTTAACATTTTAATTAGAAGAAACATCAACACATCTAATACACTAAGAGTAACTCCCTCACAAAACTACAGCAGTAACAGTTCAAATTCTTATTTTGAACTATTTTAATAGTGAATATGACCAGAGGACCATCTGTTTCTTTTATAAAAGGCTCTTATGTTATTTTGGTGTTTACCTTCCAAAGCGGTTGACAAAGAGTCCGACAGAGAAGGAGCCAAAGATTCCACCAACAGAGAAGATAGCCACAGCGATGGACCAGATGGCTGTGAGCGAGCCTTTAGTGATGGGATCCTCGTAACGGCCTTGCCATGTCTCATTGATGAACTTCTCAATAATCTACAGAAAGGAAAAGGCATGTTTTGATGAGCCATTGTACAAATCAACAGCTTTACAAATAGGATTTCTCTCTAGACTGTAAACAGGATTATATTCCATCATATTGCATAATTAAACAGAACCAGGGTTCCAACCTAAAAATACAGAATCATCATTATGGAAGTGCTGATTTGTCACAGTTGTAATGGGATTATTGCATAAGCATTTCAGATCATCTTACACACCATTAACTGAGCTGTTGCTGTGCAGCCAGCTGATGGCAGCACTGTACCATCACTACCATTTCCTGGCAACCAGGAAATTTACCAGTCATGGTGAGGCATCGAGTTTCTTTGCCCCTCCCCCTCGCTCTGTATCACATCTATGTTGACAAACACGCCCAGGAGAGCTGGTGACGCAGCCGCAGCAGGGGCGTCTGTTTATGTGTGCGTCACCCTGACACCCTCTCAGTTAATTTAGAAAAGGTCACCACCCAGTCGGCAAACTCCTGCGATTTCCAAACTTCACCCAGTCTCTCTCTGACCCCCCACCACCACTCTCATTATGAAATGGTAACTCTGGTTCTGTCATGTGCCTCTGCGATAGTGTAACACCACCTATAATCATTTTGAAATGCTTGGCAGTCAACCAAGTGCCAGGGATCTTAATGTGCTCAGTGATGGTATGTGGAAAAAAAACCTCAGCCAGCAGGGTCCATAAGAAGCTGTGTCCTGACCAGCAAGGCTTTCACTTATTGAGGGGGTTTTTCCTATGGCGAGAGGGAGACATATAGAGTGACACTCTGACACGGAGCTTGGGTCATGTCCACTATCGACTTACACTCACAAGACCGCGCTCATGCAATGTTATCATATACTGTACTGCACTCCTGACCTTCATCTCATCTACCCTTTAAAACCAGCTTTATTTAGATGGACTGATCTGTCAGCCTATGTACATGTGCACACAGGCACTTGTGCTTTACTTGAGTGCCCTCAATTTCTCCAAGTTAAAATCTGAACTACTTAAACTAAACAATATTTAACCGTTTATTCCAATTTAGATATTAATTTTGATCATTTAGGAGCTGATTCTACTTTTATTGTTTTAAATACACCCAAAAAGCTTTTTTAAAATATTTTTTAGATGAGACAGGATGGTACTGGTGAAAGAGATAGTGAAAGATGATGCAACACATGGTCCAGGCTTGAAGACAAACCGTGGATGTCACCTTGCATGTGTCCTAACCATTCAGTTAACCCTTCCTCTGCTTCTGGGTACCCCTCCCAATCTCAGTCAAAAGCAAGAGTTTCGGTGTCGTGGCGTTTTTTCCAGAGTTCCAGATCACATTGTTAGTGGAACGATAACATTTAAAGGCACAGAGACATACCGTGATAATGAAGAAGTTGACAGGACGCTCATCCATAGCAGAGGAAGGGTTAACACCTCAGCAACTTTAATGTGCAATGATCAAGCATAGATGGTCGGCCCTTTCATTTCCATCAGCACTAGCACTGAGAATGTTTGTTTTTGTATAACTTTCAGTTTTGATTGCGTAATAGACTTGACCCAGCTCGTGTCGGCTTGGTATATTTCCATAAGTGATTCCATGGGCTGTGCATTGCATAAAAATTTCAGCGCTCTAAGGGTTAATTTGATATGATGAACCTGTTGGCTGACAGGTGTTTACTTACACATCCAGCATCAACATTATCATTCAATTGGAGTCATGTTTGTGTTAAGTCCTTTTCATACAAGTCTATTCATCATCACTCACTTTATTCTCCACTTTGGTCTCTACCAACTCCTGAGGGAAACATCTGACTCATTAGCTGCTAAATTCCTCATCTACTTGCTAACTGTTCTTTTTAGCTGTTTGGTGCTGTTTGGACACATGATGTAAAGGAGGGTTTTACAGCTTTGTCACCGCAATCATCTGTCTGCCGAGAACATTATGTGAGCAGTGATATTCAACACTAACAGTAAACTGCCAAAATAAAACTGTGAGAAACTAAACAGAAGCTGCAGATTCAAGTAATGATTTCTGTTATTTTAATTTCACTGTGTCATTTTATACATAAATACTATAAGACTAAAGGGGACACTATCCCTCCTACACAACCTGCATAGCAGATCTTGCTGAGTTAGATAATTGTTTTGTGTCTTACTCTCAGTCATCTGCACAGACCAGACCACCGGCAAGCTCTGACCACACAATAAAACAAGCTGTCTATTCATGCTGCCAGGATGTCAGCTGGTTGTTGGTGTGGGAGCAGGCTGGTGACTGCAGGTTGTCAAGGTGAGCTTTGTATTCAGCATGAATACAGAATGAAGAGAAAATGATTTTAACGAGTGAAAGGATCTTTCTTCAACACTGAACAAGTGGCAAATATCGGGTTTTTTTTATATTCTTGAATTTTTCGAGATCCAAAAAAGATCTAGAGTACACACACGTGATAATACAGTTTACGTATAGTAGTAGTAGCAGCAGCAGCTGATGTGACTGGTAAAGAAGAAACAGAAAAAGTGAGGCACTAGATTACAATATACAAAGAACAGATGAACACCTTGACTTTAAATAAGGCTACATTTGAGGTGTTGATTGGGCAAACATGCAGCAGGAGCCGGAACAAGGCCCTTGAAAGAGCGTATCTAATCAGAGACGCTGTAACACAGTACAAGGCCTGCGTCACCAGCAGCAGCAGCTTCACTGTAGCTTTTACCACACACCGAGACGCACAGGAAAGAGGTGCTGGTGATAACCTATATTAAGGTTTATTTTTGTACATTTATAACCTAAGCGGTCATTAAAATGAAGCGTCAAGAGCATGTGTTGAGTAAGTTTTTCTTCATAACTATTTGCATGTCACATGGCTGAAGTATTGGGGAAGGGGAAAAGAGCTAGGAGGACAGGTTCACAGTAGCCCAGTGTGTAACAGACCACATACTCACTGTCTCTCTCTCAGTCCCTCACTGAGCCACTCAAAAGCTCCTGTTATTCTGTACTATGCTAACAACTGTGCTAAGGTAAAACAGAAGATAACAAATATGTGTAGATTACTTTTCAGCATGTAAAGACAGATAATCAACACAAAAGTCAGTTAGTTAGTTAGTTAGTTAGTCAGTTAGTTAGTTACCAACTGCTATTGTAAATTGATTTTTTTTCAACTATAATCCTCTTAGATGTGGTATTCTGACATTGAAAACTGTGGTAGACCTTTTTTGACAATTATTTCTTAATCTTTTACATTTTATAGACTAAACTACTAAGTGATAGGTCATATCTGTTCTATTTCATGCTAATTCCAACTGTTTTACTCTTGCTCTACATAATGAGGGAATATATCCTGTTTTTTCCTTCTTTTCTTAGACAACTGATAAAAGCGGCTCTCATACACAAAGCCTTCTTCTTATCAAAATCCAGCTTGAAGACAATAGTGGGGGAGCAGTTAGGAAGAAAATGAGGATGTCCTTACGACAAACAGCTGAGTAACAGCCAGTCTTCAGCACACTGAGGCCTCTGTATATGTCACACGTGAATCAAACAGAGAGGAGCAGAGCTCTGCCCCGTCAGGTAACACACCTGTGACCAGGGGGGAGACAGCTGTGTAACCAAAGGGTTTGTTCAGGCCGACGTAAACTGGGCAGACAGTAGTTGTTTACACACGATGCCATGCAGACATTCCCCAGGAAATGAGCGTCTTTATTCTACCTGTGTGTTAATAAAACCTGTAGTAGATTTACTCCTCAGGGGGTAAGAAAAACATTTTTCATTAACTTGTTTTCTTTCAGGGGATCAGCTACTGTCTACCTCTGACATTTAATTTCTTCTGAATGTCATTGTCTAGAATTTTCCCAGTTGGCCGCCGGTCAGAGAAAGCCCATTTTTGGTTATAAACACTCTCTTTTGGAGTGTGTTAATACAGATGTCCTTGGACCTATTAGGCCTGTATGGAGCTATTCTTATCTCATCTCTTAACCCACTCCCTCCCTTTTCTGTCCTGTTTTTCAAATCCAGCAAGAGAGTGAGCAGTCAGCTCTGGGACTAGGCTGGCACAATGATTTACCATGTGAATGGTAGCATATATCTGGGTACTGGAAAAAAAAACCTTCAGATTTTTATTATGGTTAATTTATAGTAATTCTCGAGGATGAAGTTTCTAATCCTCCATCCTCTAAAATTAAAGTTTAACCAGCACTTCTAAAACGAAAGCTTAGCATTTTACAAACAAGGGGGTTGCAATATTCACTTTCTTAACAATGTTTGCGATTTGTGAAAAATAAAGAAATAATAATGAAAAAAAAAAATCGCATGACTATCATCATCTTGCTCAGAGCAAAGCAGAGCATTCATGCAGTTCAGATCATTACAAAAGACAGTGACAGAGCTGTAGTATTAAGTATTTTGTTACTGGAAAGGTATCATCAGTCAGTTCTGTTGTAAAGTGTTGATTTAGCTTTGGATGTTAGTTGAGATGCAAATGGTTCAATAAGAAACAAGTTGTTACTGTGTTACAGTTTTTACCGAATGTTACTGAACATGGCTTCAGATCGGTTGCTAGGTGATGATTGATTGCTCCAAACATTTTGTCCTGACTAGATATCCTGTTTTTACCAAAACTTATGAAATTCAATGAAGACAGGATTTGTTTCATGGTTTTTAGTTCTATTAGGCTGTCCCTGTCTGAGTGTATAACTCACCTTTTGCGGGGCATTGATAACACCTGTGTTGTATCCAAACTGCAGGGAGCCAATCACAGCTGCTCCAACGCTCATCATCAGCGGGAACGTTATTTGCTGCAAGAGAAACAGAGAGCAGACGTAGTGTTGTCACTGAAGAGACCAGTTTGACCACTTACTCACCAGTGAACAAAACACATTCATTCATCTAAGAGCTGGGATGAGTGCAAATAATGATATCAGCAGCGGTATCATCTTTCTAAGTGAATGATAAGTTTTACTCTCACACATATCAGTTTGCAAACTGAAGATAGAATTAATGCCAAGTTTTCAAACAAAGCATTCAGTATCTCTATTTTTGACCTGCAGTTGGCCCCTCTGAAAATATCTGACCGAAGTCAACATTCAGTTCAACCGTGCTCTAATTTTATCTCCACCACAGGTTCAGTATAATGTATAATGAATGCACTGTCAAAAAATATCCCAAAATATTTTGAAGATGCAACCTTATGCAACATGATGAAATTGGACTGCACATATAACATCCCTGTTGACACCTATAGGGAGAGGGTGCACACAAACAGGGAGGAGATGGAGACGTGTGTCTTCAAGCTCAGAACTATATATGTTAAAGAAATGATTAATAGTGCAGTGCAATAGTGTTGTTGCATAAAACTGCCTTTCTACAATAAGTGCATGCCTTTGTGTGTGTGCGTGTGTGTGTGTGTGTGTGTGTTGTGTTACCCTGCAGAGCACATCCAGATAACTGAGTAAACCTGCATTTTGAAAGGGGTTCAGGTTTGACCCAGGGCTACTAATGTTATTGTCCGTGTTCCTGGTCCTGTTATTACAAAGTTCATTTAAACTTGAGCTCAGTAGAGCCCAGTAGATTAGTAGAGATTTTCCTCATACCACAAAGTTAATAAACCAGTGCGGGGAGACAGCAGACAGGGAAACAGCAGCCTCAAACAATCATTGTCTGCCTTTTTGCTGTCGTCCATCCGAGCCCGTTGACCTTTGAGTGTTTGAATGTGAATGAGTTGGGTTTTTTTAAGTTGATCTGACAAAAGTCAAGCACAATTTTATTATGAGCTCATTTTTAAAAATGACAGACCAAAGTGCTGTACAACTGGAAGACTAACAATAAAACAACAATAAAACTATAAAAATAACCTCGAGCTCTCTGCACCTACACGATTGTGTGAAGGGATTGGATGACAAAGATGGCACTAACTCATTTATGACACTTAAGCAATAAAAAAAGAATTAAATCAATTCTAAAACTAACTGGGAGCCAATGTAAAAAAGCCAATACAGATGAAACGTGGTTTAGCCTGCAGGTGCCTGTGAGGAGTTGAGCACCAGTATTTTGTACCAGTTGAACGTGGGAAAGCAGACACTGTGACACTATTTCCATATTTTATATCTCACCATCAGTCATCTTGTCTGGATGATTAATGTTTTTCCTTAAGTCTCGTGATTCACTCCAGATAGCTTCCTTATATTATGGCAACAACAGACGAGGCCTTCACGAGGGTGCAGGTCAGATGTCACCTCCAAACCTCTTTGTTTTAACTCATGAAGACAAAACGAGCCAAAATTAAACATCTTGTTGCAAGAATGTATTTATCCATAATTTAACCTGTCAAACTAGACAAAAAAAAAAAAAAGAGAGAGAGAGATCACTTTTTGCTCATCCAGCACAGAGGGTTTCCAATGGCACATCTTTCATGCCCTGACAGTCAGGTTGATAAAAGGAAAAGAGGAAACTATCTGCCTACCTGGACGTACAGAGTGAATTTCAACAATACACCCAATGCAAAAAACATTTAAAAAAAATTCCTGGACACTGACATGTCATAGGCTGGAAATGTCACTTGTTTCTATTGATGATGACCTGAAGTGTTAAAGTCCAACCTGCAGACCATCGGACTTTCTTTCCTCCCTAATCACAAACAGCGAGTACCACCAAAGACATAATACACAGGTGTATCAATACACAGAGGACACCAAACCACTGAAATCTTTGTCATGCCCATGACAGCAGTTTGAAGTGACTTTTGCTTTGTAACAAGGTGCATCATCACGCTGGAGGTAGCAATTAGATGGTGGCAAATTATGGTCATGAAGGGATGCACATGGTCAGCAACACGCAGGCAACCATGACTGATGGGACCTAAAATCTGCCAAGAAAACATTCCCCACACCAGCATCAGCTTAGACTGTTGATACAAGGAAAGACAGGCCCATGCATTCACACTGTTGACACCAAATTCTTCAAAAATGAAGATTCATCAGACCAAGTTTTGTTTTTTCGGTCTTCAACTTCCCAGTTTTGGTGAGTCTGTGTTTACTGAGGCCAGTTCAACCAGTGTGGCCAGTTCTCTTTCATCCTCAACATCCACATATGACAGTGCAGTACTGCAGCACTAGTATCCAAATAACACTTCAACTAACAATTCTCTGACAATACCATACAACAAAAATTGAACATTATGATTTTCTAAAATGTCCAGTTTGTGTAAAATCTGTTGTATCGAACAGCAGATAACTGTGAGGTAAGCTACAAAAGTGGTCAGGAAGTGGGTGCCAAATGTGTTTTGATAGTAAGGAAAATAGTTCAGAACTTATTTATACTGCAATATATATCAATTGACATCTGACCCCTGGCACATTTAAAGATTACAGGTCTAATATTTCCCTTTGTTGATGTGTGCTTATTTACAGTTGTATTTGTGTCCATCTTACAACTGTAAATCCAGTATTCTCTCTACTTTCACCTCTTTTTCTTTTCCATCAACTCCTGAGGAAATCATGGTAGATTTGCAGATTGTAAAACCAAAACACTGAGCTGAAAGAAACTAAAATCCTCCAAGGAGCTGAACTCACAGTGTTCATGCGAAAATAATGAAAATGATCATTTTTAAAGTCTCACTTAAACCTTTAGACAGATTGTCTGGAATTTTAATAAAGCTTTCCAAAAAAACAACAACATAGACACAGGAACCAGCCCCACCAGGTTTCATTAAAAGGACAGTCCCTGGAAATCACTTAAAAAGGGATTGTGCAAGCTCGTCAGTAAAAAATGCTGCTGGCTACTTTTAAATGAGAGGAGTCCTTGTGACAGGAGTGGATTGGGTAAGACTAAAACTGTCTTATGAAGGTCAGGATTCCTCCCCTGCCTGATGAGGAAGGAAGAAAGACGAAAAAAGAAGAAGGAAAAACTTGTGTGTGTGTTTCTGGAGGCGGTCACTTCTGCCCCTTCAATGTAAAAAAAAAATAAATAAAAAAATAAAAAAAGGGGGTGGAGGGGCTGGCTAAAGACACTTAAAGACCCGCCTGCACCACTGAGCCAATCAGGTTTCTTACTATGCGGATCATGGAGTCCATATCAGAAGTGCTTTGGAACAGAATGTAAACATACAGTCACACACAGTCTCTTCAGTATGGTGGGCTGGGGTCTTAAAGGGGCCGCGCTGCTTCTAAGAGGGAGACCAACCAGGACCAACGTCCCTCTGAAACTATTATGTACAACACACTGTGTGAGGTTTCAGTGGATGACCAGCTGGTTTTCACTGTAAACAATCAAATCCTGTCAGTCCCTGGTGAGTACAGTTATCCCTGGAGTCAGTTAGCTAGAACTATTTGCAGAAAACACTCACACAGCAGTGAAATCAAACCACCCTCTGTGACATCTGTACCTTTAACCTACATACCCTCAACCTGGCTGCAGAGCACACTTACTGTTTGTGTAGGCCAATGAGCTTCAGTCCAACATACAGTAAATATTACTCTAAAAATATGTAAAGAAGAATCCAGTGTTCCAGTGTTAAAAATAAATAACTGCTTACATTTATTTTTTTTTTTAAATTTTGGTTCCTCATACAAAGAGCAGCATTATACCTGACTTCCTCACTGGACAAACAATGAAGTCACACCCAAAAAAAAAAAAAAAAA
>OOFC01003682.1:17448-29161 GCA_900323345.1 Pseudochromis fuscus | reverse complement strand
GTCCGATTTGTCCAAATTTGTTTCCTTCTTATTTTGTCTTCTGCCTTTGAAACCTTCATGGGAAACTAAAACAGAGCGATATTGAGGAAACAGAAGAATGGGAACTCCAAATAAAAGGACTTATTATAAAAATGCCTAAATTTGCATACAAGGAATTTAACTCACCTTTTTTACATTTCACAAAATACTAAAATGTAAACAGACACATGTACATATGGGCATAATAATGATAGTGCAAGGTAAATTAGAATAAATTAAAAAATAAAATAAGATGAATAGGTGGATCCCATATTTGCAGCAGTGGAACAAAAATGCAAATATATGGACATGGAAATCAATTCAAAGCAAAATCCTCATCCTAAAGCTTTTTCTCTTCATGTGCAAGCCCACTGTGTCACACATGATGCACACATCCTCTGCTGCAGGTGGAGGGGTTGTAACTGGTTGAAACATAGTGAAATGGTAAAAGAAAATAATCATGATGGTAGAAGAGGAAGAACACCTGTATTCATACTGCAGCAGCAGCACTGAGGAAAAAATGACATATTGAAACACGGTTTATTATTGTTTGGTTTTAACCTGCGCGTCCTTTGAAAGCCCAACAAAAACAATAACAGACATTTTTCTGGAACAAAGAGTGAATGTTCTGAAGGATGGTATTGTACAGAGAATCAAACACTCAGGATGCCAGTCACAAGGAGTCAGAGTTATGTTTGTACAAAGTTGTACGCTTAAAAAATAGCAGAAATTATGAAGAGCTGGAAATATGTTTCTACGCTTATTTGTTTATTTTTTAAATCTCTCTTCTTTCAAGGAACCTGTTTTGTCTGTTGCTCGGGACAAGCTGTGGAAAAATTATATGGAGAGTCTGAGATTTTAAAGTGCATGTATTTGCTTTCTTGGCAAGTGTTAATGTTGATACAACTCCCATGTTTGTGTGGTAAATATGATTTATAGCCAGCATCAGCCAACAAAGATAATCTTGTTTGTTTAATCCGTAGAAAAACATAAATCTAAAAACAGCAGGCTGTAATGAAATGGGATACACCAACATGTTATTTACTGAGCCTAGAGGTGCTGGTAGATAGATTTTCTTCCCATACAGATGGGAAATACAAATACACTCAAAGGTAAATATCTTTTATACATGCTTTTTCTGAAGTTTTTACCTTTTGGTTTAATTTAATATACAACATGTATCATGCTAATTAGAAAGCTTCAGAAATGCTGGTAGTCTGATTTAATTCCCACACTAACTTATTCATCTCAAAACACTGGGCAGGAAAGCTCTCCCTGTTTCCAGTCATTGTGCTGAGCTATATTAGCTGCCTGCTGCCCCTTGCTCCATATTTACCACACAAACATGAAACAAGTGTCAATCTTTCAAAAGGATTCTCTCAAAAAGTTTCTCTCTGCAAGAAAGAAACCAATAGCATCTGTGAGTCTGTTCCTTTCATTACAATCTCATTTTGCAGAATTACATAAATGTGATCATCTAAACTGGTGTGCTGTGGATTTCATGTTGTCTTCCTGTACATCAGCATAAATGTTGACCTCACATGCACCTGACTGCACTTCTGCTGAAAAGCCGGACTCAGATTCTCCCATTTGCAATATGAGCCCATGAAGCTGGTCTGTGCCCTCATGCACGTAGCCTCCCCTGCTACGTTATTCTCACGAGTCAGTGTCCATGGCCAGGCCTTTTGTGCTGCTCGTGCATTTCTCAGGACAAGCTCACAGTTGCATGGGAGCTCTTAGTTTTCAGTCAAACATTTGTGTCTGCTGTAATAACACTGAGGTACACCCACTCTTTTCTTGTAAAAAAAAAAAAAAAAATACAGGATCTTATTCATCCTTCTTCTTTATAACTCAGTCACCCTTCAATTTTAACAATGCTGAAACTGTTTTCTGTTTCAGGCGTATGTTTGTGTTACAAATAAAAGAAAAATAATCATGTAAACATATTCAGCCCTTTTTCTGAACATATAATCTTCTGTTGGTATGTGGCAGTAGGCAGGGCTCTGATGGGGATGGTTGAGGTATGTAGAAGGACTGGAATACTTTTGAATTATAAATTGCCAGTGGAATAATACAGGCATGCAGATCTAACAAAAAGGTTTTGAAAATATCATCACCGTGTACGTAGTGTGGAACAGGCCGTGGTTTTAAAGGAACAGTCGAATATTCTTATGTAATGAGAACCTAGAGCTTTGCTTTTAGCTAAGACCAGAGGCTGCATAAAAAATGGACCAAGCAAGTGTGACGTCACCCGTTTGTTTACTCATGTTTTGAATCGGAATCAGAAACTTTATTGACCCCCAATGGGAAACTGTGTAAGGAGATTTGAAAGTGTCCATGTTGGTTGTTTGGTGCCAGATGTGACCATATTTAGATATGAAGGGATGAGTGAAGACGTGGGTCTAACCCTTAACCCTGAGGTCAGTGTCCAGCGTATATCAGACTTGACTTTAGCGCTTCTCTCATTGGACATCAGGCTTGTCGATCGAGCTAACCACACACTTAAATACTCCTCTGTTTGAAGCCTAATATCTACTTATTAATATTTTTTCAGATGGACCACCAAATCACTGATAATAAGAATCAACTTTATCTACTAACATCAGAATGACTTGTCAAGAAACATTTTGACTGAGTATTTCATGATTGAAAATGACAATTTTTTAAATTGAATTCAATTAGAGCCAGAGTTTTTTGGAGAGAAACATCTAGTGGCCGTTTCGAGTATTTCAGTTTTTGCAGTTCTGCATTGGCCTCATTTTTAAGACCCACTTACTTTGTCCATTTCTATGCACAGTCCATGGCTAATACTCTGTTTACACTTGGTTTAAAAATGTGTCTTAGGCAATCGGATCACAAGTGGACAATCGAGACGTATCTCCGTTTACACCTGCATTTAGCATGCGTCTCCAAACCATCCTGCTGCCCACTTATGTTTGGGTGTCACTACTGCAATGTCATACCTGTTAGAAGTACACAGGTTTTATATCACTCACTAGAAGAGCGCCACATTTTGTAAACAGTTAGCAAAGTTAGCTAAAAAAGAGGAGAAGGCAAAAGCATTCAAGATCTATCGTACATGTACAGGCTGCTCCAACTGTTTTGGGTGAGAGGACAAAGTTGTTTACGAGTCGCAAATGAGTGCCAGGCGAGACAAAGGAGACTAATCGGTCCTGCATTAATGACTATTTCCCTGTTACTTCCTTGTCAGGGCTGCATGAGCACACATTAGCATACACACTACAAAAGGTATGTGGTCAAATGACCCAGACCACCTCCACATGAGGTTGATGAGAGATCAGATCTTAATGCAGCTTGGTGGTTGTTTACACTTAGAAGATTGGTGTCCGCTTGTGATCCAATCACAAGGGAGTTAAAACCAAGTGAACCAGGGTCTTTGACAGAAGACAGGCAATGAGGCAAATAACAGCAATAAAAGAAAAGAAAGATGTAACCTTTTTAAACAAAAGCTTGCATGTTTGTAACATGCTAAATCATTAGCTATAAAATTGCACCTAAGGTCACCTCTGTTACACCTGAACAAAGCCAGCTAAAGCTAGTTCTAGTTTTTGGTTGTGGTTGTGGCATTTTCTTAACAAACCTACGGTATCAATATTATTGTAAAACTTATATTTCCAAAATAACTATTACTCTAATGTTCGGTGATTTATTTCCTTTTTTTTACATATACTTCTGTATACCATAGAGTCTTTATTATGAAAGTGTCTTTATTTGATCACTATTCAGACCTGATACTGATAACATAGAAAGATAAGCAGTGCTTTGTATGAGCGGAAGTGCGACAGCAGGATGTGCATTACAACATCCACCTGTCCGGCACACTTTGCATCTTTGCTGGAGCTCTTCCGTAAACTGAATATACAGACGCAATACGCACACTCCCAAGAGCCTGGGCTTGGGCATATCAAAAAACAGATTTGTTTCCTGATCTGCTCGGGCCAGGTTGTGCTCCAGCAAAACACAAATGCATCAAAGGCCTTCTTTCATCGTGGGGTCATAACAGTCATCACTGGTGCCTGTTGTTTCTGATGCTGCTGTTTACAGAACATATTAGACTGGACAACTGATTTCTCCTCAGCGATAACTTACAGGCGTTATAGCAAATGGCATTTAAGATTTTAAAGCTTGATGTTACAGTAACGTCTACAATGTGAATTCCAATTCACTCATGAAGCAGGTTAATGTTCAGAACTATAAAAATAACATACTTTATTAACAACTTTATTTTATTTGCCACAAATGTACATATAAACTTTGTGTCTTTTTTTACATCAGTCAACAACTTTAGGTTTTTGAGTTCATTCAACTAAGATTTCTAAGTATATGATATAGTTCAATGGGTTCAAGTTAGATTTTAAGCTGAAAATATATTTCAAATGTTGACTAAACTGGGATAAAATGTGTTGCTTTAAATAGTATTCATCTTATTTAAAACTCATTTGTGTTTTCTTTGCAGTTATGCAGAGTTATGTTGAACACAAACATATTTTGGTGTTTCAATTTAATTTATACTTTATTCTTTTCTGTTACCTAAAATTTAATACACATGAGCAAATGCTACATCAAATTCTTAAAATGTTATTTGAATTCTAGAGTTTTATGTTATATAAGGGCTACTAGGGTTTAATTCTTATGTCACATACGTGGGGTTTCCAGACACTGTAGTGAACACAGAAGCCTTGTTACAAAGCAGTGACCTTCCTCTGCACCTTGTTTTCTTTCACTGGTGAAGAGTTATGGGCTCGGGCTCTTTGTTGCACGTATTCTTTTGGCCGTTCACCAACAAATCCTGGTGGGCTGGGGCCACAGGCTGACCTGTAATTTATCTTTTTTAAGCATTTGTAATGTAATTGGCCTGCAGGATCTCATTCCAGGTCATGCCTGCTACTGCTGGCTGGTTAAATAGTGGCTGTATCCACTTTCTGAATGGATACCGTTACTCCCAAAGGCATTACTTGCAAAACCATGGATACAGCAAATTCAATGAAATCTACTCTGATGAAGCGAAGCAAAGAGGACTACTGTAATTTGGACCACTTTTTTTCTCCAGGGACAGTAATGTTGGTCAGTTTGTCTGCCACTTTGTTCCAAACTGAAATATCCTAACAATTACTGGATTTCAATGAAATCCTCTGGGGAGAATGAATCCTGCTGACACTCTGTGGCAAACTGTGCATGCTAACGTACTTAGTTCACTGCAGAGCAGCCAGCAGACTTGTAATATGCCCACAGTCATGTTTTTTGTTCTGCGTCAATATTATATTTCCAGCAATGACATGTCCCAACCAACGCATTTTTTGTCTACATAAATCTGTCAGTCACAAAGTTTCTTTCAGGCGTTGTTCACCAAATGTGGGTCACCGTGTCAGCACAGAACCGCCAAGGCATTTAGTCAGACACTATCAGATCTCCAGAACCCCTTAATTTAATATTTAATGTACCCAAGAGCACCCAAAGACTAACAACCACTCACAACAGCAATGCTTCACGTTATTACCTTGCTACTTTATTCAGCCTCCACTGAGCACTGAAACCAGAGCTGCTGCAGGACAATGCCAGCAAGTCTAAAACTGGGACATCTATTTGGCTAAGCTCCATTGTGCAGTGCCTATCAGTGGTGACTGATAACCTGGGCTATATGTGCACACACACTCTCTCCTTCCCATTGACACATCCAGTGTCTGTCACTGTTGAACAGATAAGCCTATCCACTGTGCTGTCACGTGCCTCTTGGGCAACACAAAAGTTTATGGGAACACAATCAGGAGTTTAGGACTGGCTGCTGGTTTTACCTTTAACATTTTACTGTAGCCTCAGTTTCATTTAAATGGTTTACTTAACCTCTCCCGCCCCGGGCAGTTTTTTGACTTGACTAAACTACTCATAAAAGAAATTTGAAAGATAGTACAAACCTTTTAACTTCCTCCAAATTGACATAATACATTTGTGAGGAAACAACAACCTTCATACAGTCAGAAAACACTGGTGTTACTGAACCTGTTCCAAAATTATGACATTCTTCTCCCAAACCTATATTTGTCATAGAAATTAAGCACAACAATACTCGGCCTATTTCAGTCATAGTAGCACTTGGTACACTGTTAATTTTTCCACAGTGGATAAGGTCAAACAAGACTATCTGTACGTAGTGTAGCTTTGAGATGAATTCGAGAGAACATGATGTTGTTCAGTATTTGTGAGGTTAGTGAAATCTGCTGTTTGGCACTAAGGTAAAGCAGACAGAAACCTGCAGCAGTAAGTTAATCCTATAGACTTTATATAGAAATAGACAAAGGTATCAGAGCGAAAAAATAAGGCCAATGTGAGAGTACAAAAAAAGAGCAATATTTCCGATGGCCACTAGTTGCTGGCTCCAAAAAACTCTGCCTCCAATAGACTTCAATTCAAAAATTATCATTTTCAATCATGAAACCCTTTTTTCCTCGAGTCATTCTGATTTCATTAGCTGAAGTCAACTCTTCATATCAGTGATCTGGTCCATCTGAAATAAATCTATAATTAAGTAGATATTAGGCTTAAAAAAAAGAGGAATACCTCAAATGACACCAATCCTGAACTCAGGTCTCATACGTACTGGGCTGCCTCCTCAGACCTGTTTCTTCACTCCTCCGTTCTTATCCAAATATTGTCACTGCTGGCTCCAAACAACCAACATGGCAATGTCCACAAACCAACGGGTGATATCATGTTAGATCTGTCCATTCTATATACAGTCTATGGTTTATCCACACAGACCCAGATTTTAAAATGCACAATTTAATAGTGGAAATCTACATGTTTACAGCCTGGTATTAAAAATGGTTTAGTCTCTGTCTCTTTCTATACTGGATGGCAGGCCGAACTTTCATATAACTCTCTGTTTGGAACATAATTAAGGAAATGTTGGGTTTGTTGACAGGTTGGTGCTATCGTATGGGCTAGCTGCTATCATATCAGCCCCCTCTCTCCTCTCTTTTGTCCAAATATAGTCACACTTGGCTCCAAGAACACCAAGATGGTGATGACCAAATGCTAAATGCTAGTCAAAAAACAACAGGTGACATCGTTGTGGCTAATTCCAGCTTTTAAAAACAGCCTAGGAAACACAGGAAAGTTTAAATTGTGTTTTTTAAAGTAATTTATTCATCATTATTTATCCATTATCACTGAAAGGAAAGGAGGTGTCCTCGGAGTTGAGGGGTTAAGGCAGAAGGAATAAAACAGCTGCTTGTGTTATAGCAGACTCATAGTACATGTTGTTCCCCATCTCTCTAACTGTCTCAACTTATGTACTGTCACCTCTCCCCTATCTGCTCTTTAATTAAACCATAATCTACTCTGCAAAATGACATGCAGCAAGGCACTGCAGGAAACTGAGGATGTTGTGGTTCATGGTAAGACAGAAAATATCAGATACATCAGTAGTTCTCATCTTTGGAGACCATGAATCTCTACAAAATGTTATGGCATTTAAATCAGTCATTAACTCTGGACCAAAGTAGTGGACCAGCAAACACAGTGGACCCTCACTTAATCATATTTGCACAGCTGCTGCTCTGATGATTACTGATAACCTTTCTCCCTGTGACCTCTGACCCTGGCCTCAGCTGACAATGTTTATATGCTTTCACAGCTTTTACAATACAAATAATAAGAAAAGACTTCTCCAAAAACAGGTCTCTTTGACTTAATCTCCTACTCTTCTCAGAAGCTCCACACAATTGAGCCTCTGTTGTGACCATCTAAAGCTGTGGCGTGCAAATCTGATTCCTTCTCAACTGCTTAAAACTGTGGCCCTGGTCCAATAAGCCTTACTCAGCCACCTCACAGCAGGTTAAAACAATTTTTGCTCTTATGAATAGACAGCAGCTCCATCAAAAGAGGGACAAAGTGCCATTGGGGCTATTCTGCTGCCGGGAACAAGCTCACAGAGGAAAAGGAGGGAGAGCTGTATGTTTTCATCAGTCCTGCTCTGCCTGCTTGTTTTCATGTTGGTATTATTCAACTTTCAGGATTAACGCTAAATATGTTACATAACTGAGGTGGAATTCCCAGAAGGACTGAGCTCGCATTCACCTGATTTACATTAGAAATCAAACATTCACATTCAGGTGCTAATGATTTCCTTATGTGTTGTTAGTTTATGTGAAAATGACTTGTTGAAAGTGCTGCCACATCTTTGCCTAGAGGTCCCTTTAATCCAGCTGTCTTCATTATCACTCATTTAGCATTAATCAAGACAGTGTTTCGCATTAATGCAGACAGTTAAACACACCTTGAACAGGGATAACTGTCTCATTAAAGTGGCAAACATGTCATCTATAAAAAAAATGACTGTAACGACTTGTACCAAAGCCATGATTTATGGGCTGAAGCTGTTCCTTGGCAGAGTTACCGCTCTCTGTACTTTTGTTGAAATGCAATGCCAAGTCTTGACTCAGTGGTTACTAACCCACAGCACGGGTCAGGTGATCACCTGGTTTAAACAGCATCATTGACTGGACAGATTTTTTTAAAGGATTAGGTCATCTAACATGCAGCTTGGTTATGACTTGTGTAAGTAAAGGACATCTTTAAGTCACATTCACTCACTTGCATATTCATTTTGACGAAAACAAAACAACCTAGCACAAAGTGTGAATACTTACTACAACTTCCAGCACCACTACATGAGGATGTGGTCAGGCTAATCCTGCACAAAACCTTTTAGAAAAAAGTGCAACTTTACCAAAGTTCACTGTATAAAAGGAAAAGATTATTTACAGTGAAATGTTTCCATAAAACCTCTGACAAGAAAGGTCAAAGACCAGAAAGGTTGTTTAAAAATGTTCCTGTATATCAATTACTGTAATTCAGCTTAGTGCACTGTGGACTAATAAACATACGCACACGAGAACACATGGGTATTGTTTCACATTTGTTTACTCCGACACTGCTAAGCCCTTAGTTCACTGACACAAAGGACTTCTTTGTGTTCATACATTCAATAAAGTTTTTGAATAACTCTCTCTGCACTGCCTAAAGGTGCTGAGTCGTCCATAATGAGGAGGAGAAGAAGAAGAAGAAGAAGAAGCTCTACCGATATCTCTACAGTTAAAACAAAGAACCAGGAAGTGAGAAGACCTGTGTAAAGTGTTTTCAGTACATGACACCTGACAACAGGTGCAGCAGCTGACAAGATGATGACAGCTTAGTTGAACAGATATATACACTTGTATTGTTTTTTTTTTCTCCTACTTTTAAAAGAACATTTCAATTCACACTATAAGTTAATGATGTTTATCTCTATAATATTCAATTGGTTTCATCCAGACTCAAATGCATGTTCTTTTGTTGTAAATATTAGGCCTCTTCAAACATTAAAAAAGTGAACTGAATATGTGACAATAAAATAGTGTTATGATGTGCAAATTATTTAACAATTTTAATCATGAACAGATATGAACTCAGTCAAACCATTAAAAAGATGGTATAACAAGTTTTCAGTTCTTATCAACCTGCAGAACTTTAAGCAATATTTCAAACTTCTTGTCCTTATAATATATATTTAAATAATCATTTTGCTGTGATAATCTGGCGATCTGTCCCGGACGTACCAGCCTCTCGCCCAGTGCCAGCCAGGATATGCTCCATCTCTCCCACAAACCTGATTGGATAAGCAGGTATAGAAGATGGATGGATGGATGATCATTTTGAAAATCAATAATTAGTTTTCCTGTACCTTCATCATTCACAAGACATTTTTTTTTCCCAGAAGAACTTTAAATATATTTCTAAAGACCACACGCTTCAAGGGGAGCAAAAGAACACACCACACTGGTACCAGGACTCGGCAAACACACTGCTCGGCACACAGCCACAGCTCTGAAAGAGAGGGCATCCGGTGCACCACCAGGTGTATGTAAGTGCAGCCAGCTAATTGCAGCAGGTGACTGCACCTGATGTACGTGGGGGCTGCCAAGGCAGGTGATTGCAGCAGAGCTGATTAGGGCAGGTGAGTGCAGCAGCAGGGTGGGGCCTGCAAAGAGACAAGCACAAAAGGAAAACAACCCAACCCACCTGAGAAACACAGGCTTTCAGGCCGTAACATAACTAAATGTACATTTTTTGATCACTTTCGCAGGAGAACAACAATCTTGTGAAACGTGTTTTAGAAGGTGTGACTTAAGTGACACACAAGGTCTGGTAAAATGAATATTCATGCATCAGGTCACATAAAAAACACCAACATTCACCAAGGCGACAGACGACAGGGCAGTGCAGTATGCCAAAGTGTCCAGTGACTTTTAAGACACTTGGCATGTCAGCTACGGTCTCTAACTCTTTCTCAATCCCATTCATTTCACTTCACCCCTGGCCTGAGAGGTTGTGAAACTGTAAGATAAAGCACAGCAACTAACAAAAGATTGTGTGTGGCAACAACTCAAAATCTGCACAATCACAACTGTGTGGCATTTAGCAGCAATTCTTATCAGTTGTATCACATTTTTATTCATTGTTACCATCTTATCCTTGAGATTCCTTATCCTTAAGTTCTTCTGATGCTTCACTATTTAACATATTCCTTCTGTGTCTTTTCAGACAAGCTGAAGACAGAATAGATGGAAGATAAAAATGTCAGACAGAGAAGAACTTGAGATGCAGTGCAGACGTTTTGTGCATAAATACGTTTATTTAATTTAATAAATGTAATCTAAATTTTAACAGGCAAATGTAATTTTTATAACTTATGGGTACTTCAGGCCTTGCACAGTACCAAACTGACCACGTGAAGTGACCCAAAGAACAAATGGTTTCAGGCATCACTGAGACTTCTGGCACTCTAGTCGTTGAGAACAGCCCAAAACTAACCAGATTGAACCGGCTGGGTCACAGGCAGCGCGAATCCCAGCACAAGGACTGAACGTCCCATTCTTTTTCCTCCATCTTGCTTCATCCACCTTTACAAACTCACTGAGGTCCAACAAGGTCCTGATTCACTGTAACTGGCTCTGTCACTCTGCCCAGTGCCCCTGCAAAAACTCAGTTGACCAGGCAGCAGGCAAGAGGCCAAGCAAGGATCTAGCTCTCAGCTAAATCGCTGACACACTCCTTTCCTTTCTTTGCTGGGCCCACAAAGACTGCACCCCCGGTGTCATGGGCCCCTGAGGCCGCCTCGATTAATACGCCCATGAGGTGCGTGGAGGGGGAGAGGGAGGTAGGGGAGGCTAAATGTGTCTAATCCCACAGTAATTAAACAGCCAGAAACAAAGGGGGGCAGTATGAAATATTATACTTTAATGTAAATCTTTGGTGGAAAACTTTCCCATGACCCTTTAACCATTGTTTAAGTTTGTAACTTTAAGTTATTCAGCAGTGCATTTAAGGTTTTACTGTCAGTCTGTTGGCTGAGTTATTACAGTAGGTCTGTAATCTTAGTGTCTCCACTGGTGTCAGTCTAATGCATGTGATTACATCAGCACACATGACTCCCAGGTTTAATAAGAAAAGAAATATGGGACGATCTCCCAGGTCTTAACCGAACGGCACCCCACATCCACACAGGAACTGAAACCCTGGCCGTGAAGTCAGCTTTTCAACAGTGAACCCTTCAAACTGATCAGTACAACAGAAGAGGAGATCTGACACTGTTCAGCAGTTTTGTATTTTATACTTTTAATGAGTTTCAAAATGT
>OOFC01003682.1:5993-17428 GCA_900323345.1 Pseudochromis fuscus | reverse complement strand
AAATGTTCAACACCTTTTTTTCTTTTACTTTTTTAAATGTTCAGCTGTTTTTGTGCTTTTTAAAATATTCCAGTCTTTTGTTCACTTTTTGATTTTAAAAATGTTGATTTGAACTGTTTCTTGTACTTCTTCAACTTTTAAAAATGTTTATTTATTTTCACTTTAAAGTCTTTTTAAATGTAACTGCTTTGTGCTTTTTAGAGTTTCAGCTGTTACTTTGTTAGGCTTCTTAAAATGTTCATTTTTTTGTAATTTTTACACCTTTTAACGAACAAAGCAGTTTTTTAGTCCCTTTGATGCTTTTGTAAAATCTGTGACTGTTTTGTTTTTTGTTTTTAACTATTTATTGTTTTGCACTTTTCATACTTAAAACAAATCCAACACTTTATTTTACTTTTGGTTATTTTTAAATGTCTAACTATCTTGTGCTTTTTAAAATGTTAAACTCATGTATGCAGTTATTACTACTTAATTATTAGTTTTAAAAGTACTCTTGATTGTTTATAACATGTTCATTTATTATAACAACCTCTTTCCAAATTAAAAATCAGACTGCCTGGAAAACACAAGTGAGTACCAAATATAAATAAAAGAAAAAGGAGTGGATTGACAATGTGTTAGTTTTCTGTAGTAGATAATAGTAATGATCTTGTGAAAGAAGCTGTAGCTGACAAATGTGACATTAGCTCAATATCTTGATTCTTGCCCAAACCAAAACTGACAGCAGTGAAGTGTATCAAGGAGTTAAAACTTGCACATTGTCCTTCACAACAAAGGTACAGGATAAACTCAAACTGAGAATCCACCACCCTCTCTCTTCATCATTATGTTCAATTAGAGAACCGTCACTCCCACTGCTGCCTCCAAAACCGTGCAAAATGGAAAAACAGATTGTCACAATGCATTAGTGTGGTGCTGCAGTGTTTACTGAAATTCACTGGAGCATCCCGGAGCTCAGCAGTCCGAGCCAAATGAGGTAAGAAGGGACTAAAGCCAAACAGAGGACATGCAAGACTACTGTCTTCTTCTGAAATCTTCTCTGGTTCAGTTAGAAATGTTATACCATCCAACAAAACAGATCTACTGTCTGCTGCACTGTCACAGGACATAGCAATCTATGAATTCAGCCTGGTACACAAAGGGATTTTACCCTGGTTGTCAGGCCAACAAGCTGGTAGGCGTGTTTGAATTTGCCAATAAGCATTTTGTTTGCATGTAACTGTCTAGTACATCTGCCCCCTCAGGATTCCTGCTTCTCTCAGACTTACAAAGGAAAGCTGAACCATTACTAAGTCAGTTTACAGAAATGTACTTCACAACAATTCCAACTCCAAATATATGAAGATTTGCATTGTTTCTGTGTTGTCTTCTGAAGAAAACTGAACATTCTGGGGAACTGAGCAATTCAATCCCATCTTCCTCAGAATGTAATCAACAGATTAATCAATGATGGTCAAACGTCAAACTAATTCAATCCATCGCAAGAGCTGAACACACTGAAGCTTCAGAGGTTCATGTTGAAGCCTTGACGGTGCAGACTCTTTGAAAATGTTTAAACATCTCCAACATCTCCTGCAACACGATCCCCTTCTCCGTCACTGATCCACATGTTGTGGGTGTTCTGAGTATTCATGGTTTCTCCACAGTATTTCTAAAAACACTACACAGGTGTGACAATTGATCATGAGAATACCAGTGAGTGCAGCAGCTACATGGAGTGAGTGGAGTGGATTATTTCTTTATTCAAACCTGCTTTGTCATAATGACCCGTTGTCACCCTTTGAGAAAGCACCACTATGACCAGTTTGTATAAAAGTTGCAAATAGGATGTGACGACCTCAGTGAGGCTGTTTCACCATAAATGACTGCGAGTTCAGTCCACAGCACCCCCCTCTCTGAGCTTCCCGAGGCATGCATCCTTTTCCAGGAACGTAAGTTCTTCTTTCCATATAGCAAATTCTGACAACATGCCCTCAACATACACTGCTGGAGGAAACCAGGAGGTTTTGATCAATAATTCTGATTACTGAGAAAGGGGGAGATGTGGTAAGAAATATGAGTGGCCAGATGATCATTCATTCATTCATTCATTCATTCATTCACTCACTCACTCACTCACTCACTCACTCATTCATTGATTCACTCACTCACTCACTCATTCATTCATTAATTCATTAATTCACTCATCTTTTGTACCCACTTATCCAAATTGGGTCGCGAGGGTCTGTTGGAGCCCATCCAGGCAGGCAACAAGTGAGAGACAGTCCACCCTGGACAGGTCAGCAGCCTATCGCAGGCCACAAAGTCAAACAGCCACTCACATAATCAGGGCACTTTCTCTTGTAAAGTAATATCATCAGACAGCTACATTTTTTTCCAGTTTCCCTTTTTGTCAGTGCAACTTTGACTTATCAGGATGCTTTTGATTGATGTTATTTCCAGGGCTAACACACAAAGACAGGCAACCATCCAGATAGAGGTTCAGTTATGTAAAACAAATTATGTAAATTATGTATGTTTTTTTTTTACAATGAGGGATTTTTTTTTGCCAAGATCTGAAATGTGATGCCTCAAAATAAAGTATTTTTAATAATCTAACAGCCTCATAGTCTATGTGTTTATTTCTTGCCTCTCTGATTAATGATGAAACAGTGTTTCCAGATCTCAGCAACAAAATGCAATATCAACAATCAGAATGACGACCTAAACTTGATAGAAATTTAAATGATGTAGAATCATCGACTCATTACACATCTACATTTAACCTTACAACAATCTGGCCAGAGGTCAGAAAGACAATTTTCTCTCTGATAGTTTTTATGGTGGTGAGAGCCACAAGAAATGTGATCTCACAGGAAGTCATGGGGAACCTAAGGCACGCTGTTGTTTTCAGGCTGATCATCCATTATTAAAAACATTGCATGTGAGTAAGGACTGTTGCAGCAGCCAGTTCATTCAGGACTACACTGGTTCAGCCAATGATTCGACACACACTGACTCGTCATCTCCATTTATTTCAGCTCCTTTATCCTCTATCTCTTCTGTGGTTTTTGATTCTGAAGCCACTACTTTCTTTCCTTTTTTCTTTTTCTGTGGCCTGACAAAGATGTTATAGACAGTACATTCAGTGGGTAATTATGTAAGGATAATGAATTTCATAGACTCATCTAACTCCCACACAATAAGTAGGAAGAGCACTAACCTCTGTCTCATCCACTTCATCCTCATATTTGTTTTTAGTTTCAGTTTAATTTAGGTCACTTGGCAACCACACATCTTGATGCAAGCTGAAATCTGGCAGAAAGAAGGAGCAACACAAGCAGCACACCCTCGACAACTTTAACACTAAACACAAGCAGTGATGTGTGAATACATGAGTGCTTCTAAACTGGAACAATTGCAGTAGTTTGATGGAAACAAACACCCACTTCACATTAATTGTGTGAGCTGTTCATGGCAGATGTGCGCTGGGTCTCGTCTACACTTTCTCATTCTTTCTGCCTGAGTCACTGACGTTCACCAGACTGTCAAACACTTTAAAGTACGTTTCACATTCTGCCTCCTCGCGGATCACAAGCCCCTGTGGTTTAAACCCTCAACACTCTCTTTCACTGACATACTGGAAATAGAAAATGTGTGCGTGCAGTAATGCACACACTCAGTAAGCTGCAGCAGGCTGCTTTGAGAAATCATACAGTAAACAAACCAGTTGTCATAAAGCAGAATATAAACCATACTTTTTAAAATGTTAGGCTTTTTATGATAAAAGAAATCAAGCTATGTTCAAACTACTGCATGATGTCTGGAAGTAGAAAGCTGCTCTCATGTCCTGCCTACTGTCTCTGTTAGATCACCTCAGGTGACCTGAAATGTCGGGAGCAGAATGATGCTAATGATAATCACCTGGCCTCCGCAACTTAGCAATGGTCAGACTTTTACTGGCATATTCGGATTTATGTAAACTAAGATAAATGACCCCCCCAAAAGTCAGTCAGTCATCTTTCCAGTTTCCCTTTTTGTCAGTACCACCTTGACTTATCAGGATGCTTCTGAGTGACATCATTTCTAATACATCCAGTCATTTCCTGACAAAATTCAATGACACCGACTTTCATAATGAGACAGCGGTATGATTGCACATCCTTTTTGTTTCTAATAGAAACTTTAATTGGAAAAGACGTGTTTAGTGTTTAAAGGAATATTAAACCGCTGGTCAAAATACAGCTTATGACACAAACTAAGGATTCATGCGAACCTGTGTAAAATAAAGAGCTCATACAACTAAGATGTCCATGTTTGAAAGTCTGAACTGCCATCATGGAGAATTTCATGGAGGCAGCCGTTTAAATGAGCCAATATGAATTTCATCTAATCTGATAAATGGGGAACTTTTCTGTTTGGCTAAAATTTTCTGACATCATTTGGTCACATTATGTGGCAGCTACACAGGGTGAGTTAGACTGCATCATGGTAGCCCAGTAGCTCACAAAAATGCTCACAACTTTTTTTTATAAAAGTTTCACATGCCTGAAATTTCTCTTATGGGCTCTCAGTGTTACAAGCTAGCTTGCTGTGCATGTATGTAAGTATGCTCCTTTTACTATTTCTTTTAACAATTCCTATTGGTTTTTTTAAAGTTTTTGTTTAGAAGTATTTTATAAGCTTCACCAACAGTGACAACCCACTGTTAACGTTCACATAGCCAACTTATAATAACTGAAACTTATAATAATCACAAGCTCACATTAAAAAAGCCCTGATTACAGGTTTTTTTTCCAGCTGGGATTTATGTCTGTGCAGCTTTAATGTCTTTGATCAAAATGCCATTATATACTGTTTCTGTACATTTCATCACCTCAGTTTCACAGTGAGACACTAATCAGCATGGTCAGAGGAAAACCTGACAACTTACTACAAGTTTAACTGCCATACATGATAAATGTCAAGACCTAGATGACACACCCTGCACCTTTATACAAGTTTTTTTTAAAGGACACAAATGACATATAATCTTCTAAAAGAGGAGGAACACTGATGGGTTAAGTCCCCTTTTTGAGTCACAAGAATGAAACTCCACATGCAAATGAACAGTAATTTCATAATATGATAATTACGATCACTACTGCTTTGACTGGTAAGACAAATGTAACACTAAGTATAGACTAAAGTAAACAAATAACACAGTAATGACACTGATTACATTAGTATTTAGGAATATTTTTTTTGTTTTGATGTTTGTATTTATTCATATTTCAGAAGTAACTGCTCCTGTGGGAACTGATAGGAGCTTCATTTTCTTATTTTTTCAGCTATAATTTGCTGACGACTGAGAGGGAAATGATGAGAGTAAGCTGAGCCAAAAGGCAAGACACAGGCACGGGCAGATACTGTACACAAACAGTTGATTGGCCATTCATTGGCAATGAAAAACCCTGCATAACACTGGATCCTTGTTCTCTTGTCCACACACATCACTGCACACTACACAGCATGTCGTAATGTCGATGGCAAAAATCCTATTATTTTGATCGGGTGTGCGAGAATTGAAGTAATGAGTGTGTTCGATGTGTTCAGCCATTCAGTTTCTGCAGAGAGAAGGAGGAGACTCTCTAAGCTGCTGTAATTCAGTTGGCAGTGCCGATGGTAATTCCACTTTCAAGAAGCACATGGTCTCGTGAAAAAATAAATACAAGAAGCAGGTATGAGAGTGATCAAGTGCAGGTATGACTGAGCAGAAAGGGACTCTCTAAGCTATGATTACTGGCTAAGCTATGATCCAACCTGCTCAGGGTTTATTGCTTGTTGTTGCTTAATGATCATCTTTTCTCCTTCCTCTCTCCTTTCACCCAAACCGGTCAAGGCAGATCTGAGTAAAATTCTGTCAGAGGTTTCTTCCTGTTAAAAAACACTATTTCCTTCTAAGTCCTTGTGCTGCTCTCTGTAGTACTGTATGGTCATGACCTTACTATGTAAAGTGTTGTGATTTGGTGCTATTTTAACTAAATTTGAACTGAAATGAATATATTTCAGGGGAAATCTTTATAAATGTTTGTACAGGAAGTCTAAAGGAGACTTTCTCACATGTAGAAAGAAAAGTAACTGAAAAGGTCAGAAGGTCATTTGTTCGTCTTCAGGTTCCCAGAAAGTGGAAAACTAGTCTCACACCTGCTCTTGCTCATTATGGGCAAAGCAATTTCTATAACTGCGTAGAATTAGTTGTAAATAAGCATAAACATAAACACTGGTAATAGGGATAGTGAGCATGATGAACTGTTTGACACAGAGGTCAAAGAACAGGATGCTCGTATCATCAAACCTTTTTTGTGAAGTGTTTTTTTTTTCTGCAGCAGGGAGGGGATGTCTGCTGGGGCTGAATCAGACTAAATATCCTTCCTCACAATAGTTATCCGTGCTGTGCAAACAGCAGTGAGACAAATGAGGGAGAGCTACAAAACAATGAGAAGAAAACGGAGTAATTCTTGAACTAATAAGCAAACTTTGATGCTGGAGGCCTCTCTATCGTCATTCCCAAGCTCTTTCATGCAAAGAAAAAAAAACAGTTCAAAAGGGCATCAAGGTGGTGGTTTGGACTGTCTTTGAAGGGAATTAATAAAAGCAAACACTACAGGACTGACCTGAGAGGAAGCAACCACACAATGCCTTTGACTTCAGGAATTTTCATTGTTTCAGGGGAACAATTAACTACGTTCCTGGATACTATTCTAAACACCTTTTACTAGTCTGAATGGTGACAGCTGAGAAAAGAATTCTCACACACCCTTTCATACCAGACTAAACTTACTGAGTCCATTTGAACTTTGATTTTTCAAATGTTTGTAAGTCTTTAAATGAAACAATGCAGCCTGCAAAGCTGACATAATCCTTAAAAAAATAAATAAAAAGAAGGAAATCAGTCTTCATCAGTGATGCTTTCAGCAATCTATTCAAGTGTGTTAAAGTTGTTCATAAGAGTGTGTTCCTGAATGATCGCACCACTGAGAAAAGAAAGTCATTTGCAGACTGGAAACATAATGGCACCCCCTTGTGGATGAAAAGTCAAATAACTGTAATAGGAATACTAAGACGTAAGACAAATTACACTCTTATGAAATGAGACAAAATGTGAAACTTATTGCATTCAACAACTATTAGCCTACATACAGTAGTGGTTATTCATTAGATTCAATAACTGCTTAAATTGATAATGCTTTTAGTACAGAGTACAAAATTCACCAGTGACTATTTTTCTTTAAAGTTCATTGTGTTGCCCCTCAGCAAGGCATTTATATCACCAGCTACTCTAGTGGACTTTGAGTATAGACTAGTCAGACAGTAGTGTTGTCAGGTTTCAGAGGCATAAGGGCACAGACATTTCTGATATAGGAAAATGTTGCTGAGCATTTCCTGGATGACTAAAGGCCATAAAAAAATACACCCTTCTCGTGTCATGACAAACAGTCAGTGTCATGATGTTTGCTTTTGGTGTGTGTGACTTCCTTAAATGTCCTGGTGTCTCGCTCTGTGGATGATGAAATCCACTTCGCAAAGAACTGTTATGGTTTGTGCCAGACATGATAATTATTCCAAATACATACTGTACAGAACAATGATGAAAGTCAGTCAGCCTCTTTAAAAGCTTGTATTGCATTGAACTGTATAAATGCCATACAGTATATGAGTCATCAGGTCAAGAGGTAACCTGATTGACAAAAGTTAAATTCATCTATTGACTGAAGTTTTATAAATACTTTTGACTTTAATCCTGACATGTTTACTCCTGAAAACATGAATTCCAGTCCACTGTAAACTCTTCCCCACACACACAAAACATCTACAGACCCCATCAGACTCTCCTCCTAAAGCTCAGTAGACAGTAATGACACCCAGTGCTCACACAGAGTATAACAGCAAGGTCCAGCACCTCTGGCATGAACATGATGTTTCTAAATTAAATATCATGGATTTCCTCAAATGACAGACTGTCTCTTTGCTTTCTATCACCAAGCTGTGGCACTCGCATGTCATGTGTTCAATCTTTTTCAGTAAGATAACATTCACGAATAATTTGCTATAAATTCATCTGTTTACTGAATTCATTTTTGTCTGTTTGTTTGAGGTCTTTTAATTTGATGGCCAAATACTGCCTATAAAAAGCAAGGGGCAGACAAACAAAATGCATTTCTTACCTTGGTGTAAATGGGGAACTTCCCAGGATTTTCTGTTTCAAAAATCGTTTTTGTGTGATAATTTGAGTTTTCCAGCTGCAGTCATTTCTGTTCAATAACAGACTGTTAACTGTTCTCTGAAACGATCATCTCCCCCCTGTCAGAGCTGATTTATAATGTAATGAAGCCTTTATCTGTCTTAGAAAGAAGCTGACCCATCATGGGGTTTTAAGGCAGATTATTTGACCTTAAAATCAGTGGCGCTCCAAACAGTTACTTCAGCAGTAAACTGTTTGACATGTACCCTTTTCTAAATATGCCTCATTAAGTGTAATAAAGAAACAGGGTTGTTGATCCAGTTTGTGGCTGTGGACAGAAAACCATTGTGGCAATTGTATATTAGTGATATATAGATTTCACATTGCAGTGTGCAGAGTCTGCTGTTAATTTAATGCGGGTTATAAAATCCAAATATGTACAAAAGATAAAGATGAGATGAAGTACACCTCAAAGAGCCAAAGAGGACTCAACAATCAATGCTTGTCAATCTCAATTATTTCCACTGAGAATTCATCATTTACCCTGAAACACCATGTCTGTATGAAGTGGTGAAAGTTCTGTTTTTCTTTCTCTCTATGAGAATATCTGACATTATCTCCTTTTCTATCTTTACTGCCTCCTTTTTCCTTTATCTTCTATAGAAACAGTTTCTATTGCTTCCTGTTTCCAGTGCTGTTGATATCCCAACAGCCACAATTCTGACATCACAACATGAGACCAAAAATCTTTTTGCGTGTGTTTCTTGAGCCAATCAGTCACTGGATGTGGGTTTTAAAATGGGATTGCAGCTTTCTCCACTCTGCCTTTCAGACCTTCCACTGTAGTTATTTTACAGAGATCATTCCCACACATAGACTGTGTATTGAAATGAGAAAGCTAGCATGATGTCACCTGTTGATGTGTGGATGTGTCGGGAGTTTGGACTTTAAACATCACCATGTTGGGTATCTGAAGCCAGAAGTGACCATATATGGATATGAAGGGAGGAGTGAGGAGGCGGGACTGACCCATGAACCCAAAAACACTGCCTAATGTTCATGAGACTCAAGTTCAGACCTGGTCTCCAATGAGACCAGGTCTGGAGACCAGGTCTGATGATCAAGCTAACCATGCCCCTAAATCTTCCTCTTGTTGAAACTTAATATCTACTTAATGATGAACTGATTTTCAGATGGGCCACCAAAATACTGAGAAGAAGAGTTGACTTCAGCTAATGACATCAGAATGATTTGTGGAAGAGATGTATTGTATGTATGACTTTGTATTGAGTATTTCATGATTGGAAATGACGATTTTGAATTGAAGTCAACTTTTCGGAGCCAGCATCTAGGGGCTGTTGGGAGACTAGTTTTAAAAGTTGTCAAAATTGAAAACATTTACAATCTTCTCTGCATCATAATATTTAGTAATTCATTTTACTTACCAATGTTTGACTGAGAGGCCAATGAGTTTGTTTGGTAAAGGGCTTTCAGAAATGTACTTAAGAGATTTATGCACAAATAGTCCTAAATTAGATGCTGTAAACCACCTCTCTGTCTGTGGCTTTTAGGAAAACTTGGATGAAAAGTTATGCATTTATGTATTGAGTTTTTGGGTAAAAACATCCTGACCACCAATCACAAAATAGTCAGAATTTGTATTTTGAAACCATTGTTCTAGCTTTGAAAAGAAAGAAAAACGTGTGTATATCTTGAGTCTTAACTTTCTTTGGCATGATCAATAATTCTAAAGACTCCATATTACTCCTATCTGTTTGTAGGAACAATCTACAAAACTCTCTGTCCCTGACTGAACAAGAGCCCGCATAAATATTCCATTAAGATCCTGATGTATTATCAGTACCATTACGTCTGCTCAACGATGCCATCTAAGCATCAGTTTGAAGGTATGTTCCAGTCCAACAGAGCAGTGTTTGAGGCCAGCGTTACCTCTGCTACAACACTAGTATCACACATCAGTCCCTCCCGCTGCGAGCCCTTAACGTGTCTTTGGGGATTACCACCGTTACTGGAATGATACTGTGCTCGCACTGATGCTGCGAGTGAGGTATCGAGGGAGCTATGAAAGACCAGATAATTAACTCAGGGGCCAAGCAAATAAGTCATATTCTGATAAATTATTCAGTATTTGAAGGCGGATGAAATGCACTCCCTCCTCATATTGCAGGCAACACAATAGCGACTCACTGAAACATTAGCAATTCACTGCTGTCCATTTTATTACCAGGCCAGGTCATTTCCATGTGGATGCACATTACAGATTCAGTGTTTTCACAATTTGGTCCTGCACAGTATGAAGAATGGTGGTTGAAACAGTGACGATCACCACACCTGGCCTTAAACATAGCAGGGCTTTTCAATTTGATTTTTAATGTACACACTAAAAAATACTGGGTTGTTTTACTTGGAACTGGATAAATACTGGACTAGCTACATGCCAAGTTGATTCAATAGAATAGGATAGGCTGTTTTATCCAGTGAGCAAAATGTTGTGTAAAAACAACAAAATGTTGGATAAAAACAGCTGTCTTGTTGGGTTAAATTAACACAGGTTAATGAGGTTAGTCCAATATTTACTTAAAACCTATAGGAGGGTTCAGGGTTATCTGGTTTTTCTTTCATTGTTTCCTAATTCTATTATTATTATTATTATTATATTATTATATGTTAAGAGAATGTTCTGACAGACCTGCATCATGATCTATGATGCAGTAGAATTAAGCAAATATATTATATATTATTGCATATATAAATATAGCTTACTGACTCATGTGTACTTTCAGCCCTGGGATAGACTGGCGACCTGTCCGTGGTGTACCCAGCCTCTCGCCCATTGCCAGCTGGGATAGGCTCCAGCAGACCCCTGCAACCCAACTGGATAAGTGGGTGTAGAATATGAAGGAACGAATGAATGAATGTATACTTTTATTCAAAATCCATGCTGAGAAAAAGGTTTGTAATGTAATTGAAATCTTTGAAAAACTGCACTGATTGTTTCATTGTGCATCTTTACTATATTTCACTCTATTCCTAATTTTCTCATTATATCCAGAAGATGTGCAGATTATTTTTAGACACCAGACCCATTTTTTGAGATTTTATGGAATACCCATTTTAAATTATTCTGAAAGTTCAGAGAGTTGGTCCAGTTTTTTTCTGGTCAATCTGCTGATTATCTTTAGACCCAGTGGTTTAGTAGCAATCTGATTGG
>OOFC01003666.1:1325-11997 GCA_900323345.1 Pseudochromis fuscus | reverse complement strand
ACCCTGCAGCTTAAACACCGGTGTGGCTCAGTATCGGCGGCATGAAGCTCGTTAGCTTTTACAAGCTAGCAAGCTCCGTGCCGCCGATACATTTAGCCTTGTCACATCAGACCCGGTCAGAGTGGACCACATGAAACTGTTTGAATAAATTCAATAGCGGCTTATAGACAGGTGTCTATAAGTCTGGTCCGGAAAATATGGTACATTAAAATGTCTTTTTTGTGGTTAAGTCACAAGGTAGTCCTGCAACATGCTAGCTAACCAAACACTGACTGGCAATCATATGTTTTAACATATTTAATTAATTTAACATGAGTCGGATCCTGTTTGCTAAGTTTGTGTGTAGCTAGCTGGCTAGCTTCTAGTCAGACTATTATTCTATAGAATAACTTTGTAACTAAAAATTATCTGCTGCGTCTTCTTTACAGTTCACAACCTAAACATTTATGTGGTGTAATATTATTTTAGTGAGGGTAAGTTGATGCTTTAGATTCTGCTCATAAGCTGCTCATAAGCTTCGGCTTTTTAGAGCAGAATAATTGTTACGTATGAAATGATAAGAGCAGCTTGGTGGATCCCACATTTAACATATCTGATGCTCAGGATTGTGTCTACATGTAGCCTTACTGAACTGAGAGGGAGGACACAAAGAGGGAAATATGACTCCTTGAATGAGCGAGTGATTTCTGAACACTTGCATGTTTGTGTATGTATGTGAAGGAAACGTGCGGGCACTAAAATAGCCTTCCAAGAAAGCCACAAACTGACCTTCTGCATCCAGAGTAAACAGACACCAGAGCAGATTCCCCACATTCACAAGGACACAAACACACACAGCCCCGCCGCCCTGTGTGTACCCGCGCTGAATTGCTGATTGGCTGAGTTGCCTGAAGATGTCTCGGGGTGTAGCAGCGGCGGTGGCGGCGGCGGCGGCGCCTCTCTGTAGCGTTTTCCTGCCAGATAAATGATGCAGGAGGACTGGTTGTGTGCCGGGAAACTGGTTCCATCACAGCGGGTGAGCTGTGTGTCTTAGCCCAATGTTTCTCTTGTGCCCCCCTGGAGAGTTTTCTCCCCGCGCCCCAGTCTCTCCCTGTTACACAGCTCCAGATTAATTACACACTTTAATGAGCTGAATTATTAATGGGGCTCTTACTTGGCAGTTTAAGGAAATGCAGAGGAGAAGACGGCGTCGAGCGTCGGGAATCGGGGCTCTCATTAAAACATCACACAACGCCTCTGGGACCGGTGTTATTTAGCCGGAGAAATAATAGGATTTGGTATTTTACATATCAGGAACAGTGAAGCTGCTTGAGCGTGAATCCACCGGCGAGAGATAGAGAGAAGAGCTCTGCAGAGGCTCGTGCACAACATTATGTCATTATGATTGCAGGCCCAAGGAAAATGAAAGGCCATCTAATGCAGCCACTAGAAAAGGTTTCCTTTCTGATTGTTCAGCACAGATGGGAGCAATAATATCTGAAATGAGCTGGACTAAAGCAGGAGTGAAATGAATGAAAAGAGAGGCAATTTCTGGGTGAATATGTCTCATTCCCCTCTGCTTTAAAAGGGAAGAGTTTTTTTTTTATTTTATCTGTGACACTTACAGCAGCAAGGATGTTCATCAAAATCGGGAATGTGAGAAATTGTCATTATGAAAGCTGCAGGAAAATGAGATTATTCACATCATATCACACTGGCTGATAAGAGAAAATCCCAGAGTGAAGAGACGGGGAATGAAAGCAGGAAACAAGGTCCAGAGGTGTTACTGGATTTATATTTCTGCTGGAGCTAAATTCAATCTTCTCCCTGTATGTATGACTGTATGTACAGTATGTTTGTACGATGCAGTGTGTGTGATGTATCCGGTAAGATGGTACAACACTGGGAAGATGTCCGACACTGTTAAAGCTCACATATATGATCTGACAGAGCAGAACGAGCCCGATTTGTTCTCTAAGTACACTTTAATGTGTCTGAAGATGCTTTCTTTTTCTCCCTTTATCAAGAAGATGCTCATATTTCCGGGTGTGATGATGAGTGTTTATCAGACAGGTTATTTTGCTGTGATGGCTGCTGCACTAACACGAGTGTCTTGAGCGGCTTTCACGCTCGCTCGTGGAATCCACAGTGGGATCCCAGGGGATCTCTGCCTCTCTCTCTGTGTGTGTGTTTGTGTACGAGCTGCTGCCAGCGCTGACTGTTCCTGGTGTTTTGGAGAGAAACAATAACAGGCTCATTGCACAGTCAGATTATATTACTACCCGACGCTCTGCTCTGATGGCAGGGAGTCTGAGTGGGTTTTTGGTTTTATTGCAGAAAAAAAAAGAAGCTAATGACAGAGCGCCTGACAAATAAGATTGAAATCTGAAGTGATGATCGCGCCTCTGTGCCTCAGCGATACGCCATATTAGCACAAGTCCCTGATTAGTAATCACCGTGAAGAGTAATCAGATGACCTAGAATGGCCTGAGCTTGGCCGTGCAGGCAGGCGTCTACAGGGGGACGGTGTCTTTGTGCAGCCCTGCAGCTTCAGACACAAAGCCCCGGGGACACTGCTAAACACCCCCCTGTAGCCAGGA
Organism: Pseudochromis fuscus; assembly: GCA_900323345.1. Classification (NCBI taxonomy): domain Eukaryota; kingdom Metazoa; phylum Chordata; class Actinopteri; family Pseudochromidae; genus Pseudochromis; species Pseudochromis fuscus. Next base: position 9,418 of record OOFC01003666.1, on the reverse strand, counting down.
TGATCAACCACACAAGTTCAACGCTCAGGATGAGGAAAAAAAAAAAAATGACCGAGCGGCTCATTACGTGGGTCCTATTTGGGTCAGGGAGCAGATGCAAATGTAGGTCAGAAGGAACCCCCTGTTGTCAATCAAGAAAGAACGGAGGAGAGAGGGTGGAGTAATGGAGGAGGATGGAGAGGGTGTCTCCTCCGGTGAAAGATCACGCCTGCTGCTCCTCACAGCTCGTCCCCAAGGACAGAGGGGATCAAATCATCCGCAGAGGAGAGCAGCGGCGCTAGGCTTCAATGAGGAAACTTAATTAGACTCTTGCTTGTGAGGTTAATTTGAGCTAACCGACGCGAGTGAAAAAGCATTAACATTTTTTATTTTTTCTAAACTAGCAGGACTGGTCCACCATCCAGCGCTCGCTTCCAGCCTCACGTCAGCGGACCATATATCACCAGCGCACCAATAAAGCCATCCAGCCCGCATCCTGCACGCTGTGCAGTTGGGATGATGAGGCCGGTCTGACCTACATGCTGCAGACCTCCAGAGAGTCCGGGACCTGACTCCCTCCAGCAGCCCTGACGGGGAGTAAACCGTACACGTTAAGTCACCTTGAAGCAGCGAGATCTGCTGTCACATTTCTATGCTTGAATTCCTTTAAGAAGACTTGTTTTTTTTTTTCCTCCTCTCACTGAAGTACATCATCTTTTCTTACTCTTGCACTTTTGGCCAATTCCAGCTCCTTTCAGAAAAATCTCAGCAGCAGCAGCAGCAGCAGCAGCTCCTCCAACTCTGTAGCACTTCATTTCACCTCACACTGAGCTCAGATGCAGCACTAACTGCCTAGAGGTTGACACTTGTCTGAATAATGTTATGCTAATGCTCTAGTCTACCTGTATTTACCCCTAAGTGCAGCAAGCAATCTGTTGATTGCGAGAAAGCAATTTTCCTGAAAGAGGGGGAGAGCCGGGGCCGCGAGAAAAGACTGAATGAGAGGGTAACAAGAGATCTTCTTTAAGCTGCGGCAAAAGCAATTTACAGAGGACGACAATTTTCTCTGGCTGTGAAAGGAGCGCTCTCTCTAATTGTGCCTACGCAGAGCCATCAAGATGGGGATACAGAAAATAGCAGAGCAGGCTGCACGTATCCCAGAGCAACTTAGAGGTATGAGCAGGAAAACAGCTATAAAACCTGCCTTTTATTTACTCCTGGAACATATATATAAATATATATATATATATATTTCTGAAACGATACCCATTCATTCTGTAGATTATAAATGAAAGACTCGCTCACACAACCACAGCTCTGTCCTGTTTTCCAGCTCAGACTAATTAGGTTCTACATTATATATAACAAACTACAGCAAACATGATGGCATGTAGAAGAGAGAATGGCCTCCATCTCGCTGCTCTTGTTTTTTTTCTCATGCACAAGCAGAATGCAACTCCAAACGCTATAATGATGAATGGGGACATTGTCCTTTTAATTTGTTTGTTGGGTCCTTGTGTTGCCCGAGAAGGCAGATGTAGAAATTAATTGCTCTTTCTGACAAGGAGTGGAGCTGGTGTTTGTGCAAATGTGTGTGTGTGTGTGTGTGTGTGTGTGTGTGTGTTGAGGGTGTGTGTGTGTGTGTGGTGGTGGTGGGGGGGTAGGGTGAGAAGGCTTCTAAAAATAAAGCAGCAGAACCGCGCGTGTGTGTGTGTGTGTGTGTGTGTGTGGTGCCAGATTGGGCTCAGTGCTGTGCTCGTCTCGCTCTGGCTCGACTTCTATCTGCCTGTGTGATAAAGCTGCTAACAGGCCTTTATCAGGGAGCAAGGGGAAATATGCTCCTGCCAGATTAGGCCCCAGACTCTGCCAAGGTTATAAACAGCCTGTTATCTGTGTCCCAAACAGAGTAATCCACGCTCTATCAGCACCCAAACATATGGGCCACACAGAGCAGAGATAGCCTCTGATGGACACTTGGTTTTAATTGCAATGAGAGCCAGCGGAGCATCGCTGGGAGAGAAAAAGGACATAAAAAAGGTCTGTTATTGTGGACATCTCCCAGGCCGCCCGGTGTAGCTGGCCAACATTCACAAAGGCCAACCTCGACCTTTCTGCAAAGCTGCACCTGCTCCTTCCAGCGCACCGCGGCCGTATCATGAATTCACAGCGTCAACGCTACATTTCCAGGAATCTATTAAAGCCCCTGCTGTATATTTGTTTCCCTCTCAAATTAATATTTTCCCTTTTCATCCAACGTCATTCGGTGTCTCGGTGCATTTCTCCCGCATGCTAAATTAGATCTTGGCAGCAGCAAGTACGCATTAATTTGATTACGGCGCTGATGGGCTATTTTCAGTTCTCGACACAACACGGGGCTATTCTTCAACCCAAGCTGCGCAAAACATCAGTTCTCAGATGCACTCTGGCTCCCTAATCAATACCAGACTTAAACTTCCCTCAGTAAACAAGAGCCACTCAGACGCTCTGTCTTTCAGCACAGAACACACACTGAACACGCTCAGAAAAAGTCTGAGTGAAGTGAGGACAGCAGACGAAGATGATGGAGTGTGAAGCGAGTCTTTCAGCGCTGCAGGAACTGTGTGGTGCCTGTGCTGAAAAGGCTGCTGTTCCTATGAACTATTATATTTATATCTCAGCGTCACCGCTTCGGCCAAGAAATACCTCATCCGGACTTTGACGTCAACGTCTTTAAAGCTGCGTTAACCGATTGTTGGCCCCTCGGCAGCACTGGATCAGCAGTGAGCTTCACACACACTCAGCAAACACTTTCACATTTACACATGATCCAGACACAATGTAGCATTAGCATCATGTCCTCTACAGCAGTGGTCCCCAACCACCGGGCCGGGGACCGGTACCGGTCCATGGGGCAGTTGTTACCGGGCCGCGCAGAAAGAATAAATAAAAATATAACTTCCGTTGCAGTGATTATTAGAGTCTGAAAGACATTTTATTTTGAAAGGAATGACCAGATTCTCTTCAACGTAACTTTTACCATTGCCTCTTGATACGTCAATACGCTTGTCTCGGTCACGTGTTAAAACGTATCACCTATCAGGTATAACGTCAGATACGTTAGCCAAAAAATAAGCCTGTAAACTAGCGAAAATGAATAAAATACAAACATCTTTGGAGAGCTTCTTTGCAAAGGACAACTTTTTATGCCGGTCGTGTTGTCCGTGAAAATAATGCCGACATCAAACCGGTCCGTGGTGCATAAAAGGTTGGGGACCACTGCTCTAGAGCCATGTTTCTTTCCAGTATTCACTGGTTTCCAGCTCTGCTTTGGTCTCCACCACCACCTCTGTAGCTGCTGGTAGACTCTCCACCATGTCTCAGTGTTTAAATGATGAAGCCAGCGAGGACGGCAGGTAATTCTTGGTTTATGACAACAAGCAAATCCTTGGATAATGTTCTTTCTTTCTGAAACTGAGGATCTGACACTGACACACAGCTGATGGTGTGACTGAGTGGGATTCATCAACACTCAGTGTTTCACTGCAGGAGTGACAAAAACATTTACGTCATCTTGTTGCTGTGGTATAATGTCACATGACTGGAGAATGACTGACACCTACTCTTCATCTCAATGAACCCACTGCAGGTATTTATGGTATATAATGGCATCTTATTTTTTTATTTTGGTCAAAATTTGAATAGATTTGATTGGAAATGGAGTCACTGTGTTACTGGCTGTTTGAAGGTGTGCAGGGTTTTTGAACAGCATCACTCCACCTGTGCACACATCACAGTCCTTACAGGACATTCAGACCAAGTGCAAATGTGTCGCGCGACAGGATTACACGATAAGAGGATGGGAAGGTACGAATAGAAAAAAGTCTTTTAACTTGAGCGTCACTTGGTATCATCATTTGAACAGAGTTTTATGACACAACTTTAACTCTGTACCAAGAAGCAGAGCAGCTGGTCTCCATCTCTGAAACTTCAACAACAGGTCAAAGCAGCAATATTTATGATCTCGTTCATTGTTGACGGCAGAAGTGGCAGTCGCCATGGTTACCGGGAGGAGTGTTCCTATTGGCTGTTAAACAACTTCAACCTTTCATGTACACAGGCTTTGTTTTTATTAAACAAGAACCAGAAGATGTTTCATGTCCATCAAAGAGCTCCGACTATGAGACACGTAAAAACCAGAAAACACTACGAATGCATTAAAGTAAAGATCCTCCAACAGTGTGCAGTCTGCTCTCTCTTCAATATCAAGCCTTTCCCCTCACCATTTCAATATGGCCGACTGAGATGTGGTCGGACACGTGGTATTTGTTTTGGACGTACCCGTGTTTGTTGTACCGATGTCAACATGATCCCAGATCTCAGCAGCTACTTTCCCTGCGTGACAGAGCTGATGCTCCAAACTATCAAAATAAGATCCAAGTTAATAATAAATAAGGCCTGCTCATGACATCTAACTGATGTAACTCGAGCCTTATTATGTCACGATGCATGTATTCCCACATTGTTGCTCAGTTTTGTCATCACGGTGCAGGAGAAAGCATCCATACTGTGAGGCGCGGGGCTGTAACGAGCAGCAGCTCCCGCGTTAATGAGGACCGAGGTAAATCTGGGAGAGATTTAGACCCTCTACTACTCTCTGTCTCCCCATATAAGCAGCAGCCTGCTCTTTCTGTCGGCAGAGCTGTGATCTGAATACCTCTGCCTTCATAAAAGATTCAAGCCTTATTGACTTCCTACTTTGGTTTCCCCGCAGAGCCTACCTCCACGGCTCCTTTTAAATTCTGCTCTCGTGGCTGAGGATGCGCACCTGCCTCGGGGAGAGAGAGAAAAAAAGAAAAGTCTTTGGCTTTTATAGCCTTTCCTGAACCACATCTCCAACATATCAGTCTCTGTGCAGGATACACACATCTCAGCTCGGTGCATCATCGCAGGATGACCCTGAAAATAATCAAAAAAATAATAAAATCCTGGATATCTGATAAAAAAAGAAGAAGCTGGGAACCATTGTTTAGTTAAATGTACTAATCACTCAGCTGTTACAGAGTTACAGGGTCAGTTGGGGATTATTGGCATTATAAAATGCCACATCACATCTGCTATGCTAAATATTGATATATCATGTTCCTTTTATTTCAGCATCTGTTACCTGCTCTTTACTGCACGTCATTACCGCAGCATTAAAACCACACAGGCCCGGCTCATCTGTCTCTCTATGCAATATTTCAAACGCAACCTGCACAAAAAGGGGCGCAAAGTCTAATAAATTTCTCATTTTATATACTGCCCCCAGATTTCTAAGACCTGTCCAATAAAGTTTTAAATGTCATGAAGGACCTATAATATAGATAGTATAAACTAGAGCCAAGAAAACCATACAGGGCTCTGGTCCTGTATCTTTTTATCCAATAAACTTTTATATCTTTGAATCAACTATAAAATGGTTTTGAAATAGTCAACAAGGGGGTAATTGACCGGCTTTATTGTTGTAGTGATATGTCCCAAAAGGCTCGTTTCTCTTTTCTGACAGTAAATGAGAAAACTGTGCCGAGCAGTGCAGCCTGAATTACGCTAATTAATACATATTTAGTGTGAAATGCGTCTTAAAAGAGAAGTTAGCTGAAAATAAGCAAAGATTAGCGATGATGTATTACGAGGATATGATCTCAGGTGGTTGTGTATCTAAAAAAAAAAGTTGGATTTGAACGGCGCAGCGTGTTTTTGACCTCTAAAAGCAGCGCTGACCTTCTGCCCAGGATTTCCGGCGAACTGGTCGAACAAACAAAAGCAGACCAGCATCTCCAAGGCGCAGCATTTCACACTTGGGTAGAGGCAGAGGACGGGCCTTTAATGACACACAGTCCCCCCAGTCACCTAGAATGAACACGCTGTGCTGGAAATAGACCGGAAACTCTGCCTCCACGCAGGCCAGAAACCTGGTGATGCCTGCCTGCCTGCCCGCTCACCCGCCTGCCAAACAAATCCTACAGCCAGAGACAGCCCGCCCCCTCCCCAACAACAACCACGTCTCAATCACACAAAGCAAACATGATCGAAGCATGTTATTCAGAGGCATTAATGCTGACACCATCACCGAGCCGCACATGCCGCAGCGCACTCCAGTCAGCTGACGCTCTGTCCACTGATGTGTGATAACACCGTGGATGGCACAAAGCCCAGGCTTGAATTTTCTGTCTGTGTCGTGTGCAGCTCCCAACAAAACATTACACTCACTGTACAACAAAATCCACATCAAAACACGGAGAAGGTTTCTGTTGTGGGTGAATTCAGTCTCTTACAAAATCCAGAATAACATGTTTACACAGAGTAAATCAAAGGGGAGAGTACATAATAGGCTGGGGATTGAAATGTGTAATGCTGGAGCAGATATCTGAGTCCAGCACCAGGAACAAGGAGAGATGATTTTATATACCCAGGAAAATACCTGAATTTTAAACAAGGACACATTTAAATATCTCTATTAATTGGCAATGGTTACACTGGAAAAGGAGCTGTTGGGTCTGTTCAGAAAACTACTGCTTTCTTTGAATAAATAATAAACAGTCATTTATATACTGATCAATGAAAAAAATGATCATTTAATTGTGCAATTGTGGCATTTTATCAACTAAAAATCCCAAACATTACTGACCCCTTCTTAAATGCAATTTTGAAAACTTCCCACTGTGAATTTTTCTGACATTTTAAGAACCAAACCAAATTAAAACATGATCTGGCTGCAAACCTAAAACACATATACATGCATGTATGAAACCAAACAGCTGGAAATGACCCAGTGATTGTGTAGCATGAATGAAACTACTGCTGCTAATTCAAGTGCTGTGGAAAACTAACAGTATATTTTACTGTATACAGTTGCTTAAAGGTCCTTTATTAACCATATCTGCAGAAGGTAACCAGTCTCTATTTATGCTCGGCTGGTATTAGCAGCAGGCCTTTGTTTCTAACTGTTTGATTCATAGAATTGGCTTCACATGTAATTGGAAGCAGAGTGGATCAAATTGTTAAAGTTACAGCATCACACTGCTAATATAAACTTCTTGTAACCTTTTCAAAATAAAAGCACTTGAGCATTTCAGGGGACAGAAACCCTTATTTTCTTAATAGGTCTTTTTATTAGGACTGCAACTAGCAACTATTTTGATCGTCGATTAATTATCAAAAATTGAAACGATTATTCGAGTAATCAGATTATGAATCACATAATTAATAACTGACTATTCCTTCTTATTATTGAACTCTGCTGCTGATATCAGCTGCTACTGATACAAAACATAAATCTGCATCAGCCACCGCCATATTGCTGCTGAACGCTATTGCACATGTTCAACTCTGAGCAGGGATAGGAATGAAAGGAGATGCCTCACTCTGTTAAAAAACACATCTGGCAACGATTAGTCGACAAATAAATGTATTGATTATCGTCGACTAATCGTTGCACCCCTACAGTCTCGAGTTAACTAGTAGCACAGTACTTTTCCAGCCCATTAGGAATTAAAACTTCAAAATAAAAAGACTTTTATTGTGAAACATTTGGAGGCTAACACATATCCAACAACAGCTGAATGTTACTCAAAACTACAGTCGACTGAGCTCGTTGATAGTACGATACTTTTTCAGAACATAATAAAAATAATGTGATTATATTGGTACTTGTTAAATTAAAGATGTACAAATGTGCGTAGCTGATATGTAAATCCTACGACCCGCACCAGGAGTGTACGTCCCGGCTTTTATTGCTTCATGTTGACCACACCTCTGACTGTTATCGGAGACCTGGCTCTTCACTGACTGCTGTTTTTATGTGAGGAAAACACGGTGTACAATTTCAGCACAGATCTCCTTTGTCTTATTTTTAGGATTTAGATTTGAATCTCCACCGCCATCGACTCCCCCACACATTTAACATGACACGCAGGTCACTTATATAGTATTAATACTGAGTGCTTTCTTATTGATTGTGCTTCCTTGCCAGTAGAAGCGACATGGCTGGTTTGCTGCTCGGAGACAGGCCATTTCATACATAAAGTAACTCACCTGTGCCTCTGTGCAAAGGCTCCCAGTATTAAATTCCATCTCCCAAAATGGATCTCGCCCCA
>OOFC01003665.1:7015-22315 GCA_900323345.1 Pseudochromis fuscus | reverse complement strand
TGCACCTGTATGGCAGGGTAAGTGTTATTGTGTGCTGATTTCACTTTCTTTGCCTTAACAGAAATGAACATGAACTGCCAGATAACTTAACTGTGATGTATTAGGCTTTTGCACTTGCCGGTACCGTAGTTAATGACGGGTATAAACGGAAGGTTGTCATGGTAACAGTTGTTGTGGTGTTGACGAGATAAAAACGTTATGTACGATAAAGCTCGGTTGTCAAGCCTCGTTAATATAACATAACAATCTAAACTGCCAGTGTCCAATATAAAAATTATAACAGGCTGATGGCATGCACCAAAACCGCGGCTAACGCTGCTAATGCTAACAGCTAGCTTCTACACTCACTAAGGAGTCTCTGCACAAGATAAAAAACACAATAACCAGACATTTTGATGGGCTAAATTTCCACGTGGTTCTTCCCAGAGATGTGCAGACAATACCAGGTAAACAATGGGACATAGCACTTCTGTTGCCAAAATGCGCACGCAGCTTCTTGATGACGTAGGCTGTAAATGGGTCTATACACCTGGTGGATCCTCCCAGGTGTGGCAAACACCTCTCACCAGGCCTCAAGGAGCAGACAGGACAACATGAAGGGGAAACACAAAACAACAGCAGGCCCTAGAGGCAGGAGGCCATCACACCATTATGGCAATGATCCATGACTCACTGCTGAAGCACTTCTATAGTTTGGATCACATGAAACTCTCCCAGTTTAAAAAAAAGGTACAAAAAAAGATTTAGATGTATGTCAGAAAGTGTCGAGTTTTTAAAAATACCTCAGTGATTAAAAGTCTGCACTTCTAACAGCAGGTGGAGGCTGAAGATGAGAGTGTTGAGAACACAATCTGCAGCCTAAATTAATTTAAATGTATAATTCTGGTTGACTCGTGGGTGAATTCAGCAACCGGGCTGTGTTTTTTTGCCAACAACAAAGCATTTCAAAATTCACCACGGCTCTGATTTGCACCTCTGTCTGAGCTTTTCCTCGTGCCAACAGTTGCTGAGGCTCATGGGTATTATTTAGATCTATTAGCTGTGCCAAAATGACCAACAAAACGAGATTTCTCAGAAAGTGGTGGGGATGGCGTGTAGCAGCAGGACCAGAGGCAGCTGCTGGATCAGAAACAAAGCTGAAATAATTAAAACTGGTGGCCACATAAGAAACCTTGAGGGTTGAGAGAGACACTTAAATGTTTATTTCAATGAGTAAAAGTATAATAGGAACATTGAAGAGAAATCAGTGTCCCCACCCACACGGCCTCTGTGGCAGAAAGCTGACAGAGATGAGGGTTTTCAGAGCGGAGGGAAAATGACAAGCAGTAATGGACCTTAATTGGAGAAACAAACTGAGGACGCCAAAATCACATCTAATACAGTCTGAGAGCATGACGTGAGGAGCGCAGGAGACAAACAGTATCTGCTGAGGGAAAGTCCAAAGTACTGACGAACAAACACACAAAATCAAACAAGACAAAATAAACTGAACCCACAAACCTCTGTCTTTAACTTCTGATATGGATGAAATTGAAAAAAAGACAATGATCAAGTTAGGTTGTGGTCAACAGTTGCATTTTCATTGTTGTCTGAAAACGGTTGACATAGTTTAAGAAGTTTTCCAGACTTAACTCATCCAACCAAGAGTTGTGGATAAGATTTATAATTAAGCATCTTGCTAAAAATCAAACACATGGCTGCAAAAGCTGTTTGGGCTCAAGACAGATTCATTGTTTACGTAGTTGTGCGCCCAAAAAAATCTAAAAGTTTTAAAATCTTTTCCCAGAACTAAGTCCAACCAAAAAAAAAAAAAGGATCCAAATGAAAGGATAACATCTGCTGGACAGGTTGTAGTGAATTCTCGATGAAGTCAGACACTCCTGCTTTCAGAAAAATGTACTCTGTGAGAAACATTAAAAATACATTGACCATATTTGAGTGTGAGAACGTTAAAGTTGAAGACAGATCTGCAAGATTTGGGGTCATTTAAAAATATTTGTACATCGTCTAAACTCTGCGCAGACTGCTTTTATTCAAACTGGAGTGATTAACGTATTAATCTGAGCTGGTTATGCAACAGTGTGTCTTTGCTGATCGAAAGTACACTTAGCAGTTGGAAAACACTGCACAGTAGTTCATTCTGTGGTAATTATGCAGCCACCACAGCGAGCAGGCTTTCAGTGACAAAGATGTGTTTTTAAGACTCAGCTTCTAATAGAAAATGCTTTGGTTAAACTGTTGGATGAATTTAGATTGGAGGAATGAAGGCATTAAGAATAAACTATTTGAAGTTTTGGGTTGAAGAATTATTTCAGAAGACATTTCAAAAGTTCAGTCAAGGCTGCTGCACTTTTAAACAACCTGCAAGGCTTTTCTGTCTTCTTTTTTTCTGAGGGAAAATTGTCTGAGTAGATAAATTAAATGCTGAAAGTTACTGTAAAGTTCATTGAGCCACATACAAGGGTATTATCATCAAAACCAAAAACAAAGGAGATGGATGTGGTCGTAATCGCACACATCAAGAGCTTTACAGAGTCTCAGTTACATGGACTAGCTCTCCATTAAAGCTCTAATCGGGGGGAAATACAGGAGATGTATTTCCCAAAATCTGCCTTCCAGCTCCTTTGAATCTCTCCAGTTAATATGTTGTATCTTTAATCCACACTCTGCTTTTGTCGAGAGTTATGTGCTGGAGGTATTTCCTGCAGCCAATCACAAAGCTGCATCCCATCTCTTTATGCAAAGCCAAGCTGTGACACTTTACTTTACATCTCCCTATTTAGCATTTATAAGCAGCATATAAACATCAACATGCTGGTTTGTAGTGGAAAGCTCTTTGATAAACACTTGAAATGTCCAAACAGCGGCAGCTGCAGTTTCATATAAACCATTTATTGTATCTGTGTACTGTTTATTAATGGAAAATAGCAGCACTTCAGGGTACCAGACTGAATATAAAATGGACAACGCTAACATGATGCCATTGGTTTGTGGAGTCACAGTTTGAAGGCAGGAGTTTGGCGTTTGAATGTCGCCATGTTGGCTTTTTGCAGTCTGAAGTGACCATATTTGGATATGAAGGGAGGCGTGAGGAGGCGGGTGTAACCCTTGAACCTGAGAATACTGCCCAATGTGTATGAGAGACAAGTTCAGGAGACCAGACCTGTCAATCAAATTGCACACCCCTAAACATTCATCTTTTTGAAGCTTAATATCTTCTTAAGTTATTAACGACCACATCATTGAGAAGAGGAGTTTACTTTAACTAATGACATCAGAGTGACTAATGGAAAGTGATGCAATATTGTTTTTGAATTGGCCGTCAGGGGTTTTATACCTTTTTCTGATTTCTGCATTGGCTTCACTTTTGAGATCCAGTTCCTGCGTACATTTCTATATACAGTCTACGGCTGATCGCCTCTTGGCACTAACTTGATAGATGACATTATGTAACATTGATTCTCTAACTTATCTCTCCACAAGAATGTTTAAGTACGTTTCAAAAATGTCAAACTCTTCTGTAACAACTACATTGACAACTACAATGATCAAATAAAACATGAGCTCTTGTATCTCTGCAAAAAGAAAGAAAGGTGCCATGAAGGAGAGAACTGCATGAGACAGAAAGTGTCCTTGTCCTTGACAGATGTAACTAGTATCATGAGCTTTTTTCAGGTCTTTAAAAGCTCTCAGACAATTGCAGATCATTCATGAAGCTGTGGCTCAAGTCCCATTAAATTTATCACTCTGATCCTCAAATGTCTCCTGCTGAGTCCAATGTGCCAGAAAACCTTCTTCTCAATCCGTGTGTCGGTCACTAATTGTTATGGACGAAAAAACATCTCTGATGTCATGCTGCAGTGTTAACACAGTGATTCTGATTGACACAGACTGATTGATAATTAACACAAACACAGAGAAGCTGAGCTTCAGTGACGATGTTGGAAAGATCTTTAACAAACTTCCAGAAGATGTGACATTTGCTTCAGTTATTAACCCTTTGTTTTTATCACTTCTGTTTAAAGTCAAGTCTGTTTTTAGCTTTGAACGATGACTGTAGCTTTTTTCTTTCACTTCATATTCTTATTTAATTTATTTTTCTCAACCTTTTCCTCCCTGCTATTTAATTAACTTCATGTCATTTATTCTTCTGCAGTTTCTGTGTTATATATAAAGCACACTGAAGAATAAAATGTTCTGTTCAAGTCAAACTGCCTGTGTGAGATACCCAAAAGAAATCACATGAATCCACATGAACTCTTGGGGAAACCACAAAGTATAAATGAATCTGTAATTTTATGGAATCTAAAGCGATATAAAGCGATTTTTATCTTATTTTTAATGCACAAAGACATTAGATAAAATTACCAAAATAATCTGAAAATGTAGATGTCTGTTGTAGATGAAGACATGTAACTGACTAACCATAAAAAACACTGTGAAATGTTTTTCTCCTCAAATAATTCACAAGTTTATCATCATGTTTATTTTCATTTTATAGTTGAAACTGTTCAAGTTTAAGACTCTAAATACATTTCTAATATTTGATACAATTAGATTAATATCTCTATGTAATTGACAGATAACTGTATAACAGATTTGTTGTTTTTGAACTTGTAAATACAATTTATTAAACATTAAAATCCATAAATGACACCAGATCTTAGGTAAAATTAAAGCTACAGACGGTATTTAAATTATTAAAAATAACTGTGTTTAAGAGTTGGTTATTTCACTGTAGTTTTTTTAAGTGTACTCTCTAATCTGAGTTACTGGTTAAGATAAAGTAGTCAAGGCTCCAACTCTACATCTAATGGATTGGATGAACTAAGAGAGTGCTTCAAAGAGTCATTTGTTCTTAGAGCTCAGTCTATATGCAAATGAGCCTGACAAATAAAAGACGTGAACTTTAGATTGCTGCATAGATCAATCACCAATGTTTAATCAGCTGAGTACTACGGAGCTGCAGATAGATGGATGGATAGATGACAGGGTGAAGCAGGTGCTGAGCTGGAAAGACAGCGACCTCAGCAGCACCTGACTGTTTATCTAAAGCTGTCCTGGCTGCCATTATTCTGAATGCCAGCTTTGTCTTTTGCCGCACACTCCAGAGTCTGATTGCGTGTTTCGTAGATACGGCCACGACATCTAAACTTATCTCTGGAATTCAGACTGGCAGTTCTTATCCCTGTACTCTTTCATGCTCTTATTCAAAACACAAGAGATTTGGCCAGGCTTGTTTCACTCTAGCTGTTTAATATGGTCCTGAGAGGAAATTCAAAGAAACAGTGGAGTGTCTCCTTTTTTTTTTCCCCCCTTCCTCATCATTTTGAGTTAAGGGTTAGTTTGTGCCCGAGTGTGCATCATCCGTAGAAAGAGAGAGGAAGGGGGGGAAAAGGAAAAAGCCATTGGCACAATCCTGGAGTTATGCTGCTTGGGAGATGAGCGAGTGTTGGTTTCTGCATCGTGTCTCGTTAGGTTAAAAATGCAGTCAGGAGCATGCAAGTGTTGGCGTTAGGAAGCTCATCTGCATCATAGGAAGCCTGGGGATAAAATAAATATATAAAAAAAGAAGAAGAGGGTATCCAGGAGGTGAAGGTAAAATTAGTTTACGCTGTTGGAGATATTGTGTCTTATTACACTCAGCATACGCTCACTCGCACATTTATAAACTTTTAATTACATTTGGATTAGTTCTACACTTCAGAGAACAGCTGAAAAACACAATGCCCCTTTCCATTATTATGGAAATTATTATTTGGATATTTGGATCCATATTTCACAGTCTGATGGATGGATGATGCTCTAAAAATGAACGCAGAAAATGGAGAATGAGGCTGTAGTTGGCTCGTATTCACCTCACAGTGGTTTATTCATTTTCTTGTAACTGAGTATGTTGTGGGCTGCACTCAGAGTCCTACTGGAAGACATCAACACTTACCTTTAACACTTTTCAAGGATTTGAGTGAGTGGAGCAGGAAAAAATAACTCCACTAAGTTTATTATTGATGCATTGTTGCTCATCAGAAATCATTGAGCAAAGAGGAACGCCTGCACACCAATCCTAGTTAATAACTGGGGGAATTTGCCAGTATGTTTGAGTATGACCTCAAATATGAAGCTGAATAGTTTCAGGACATTCAGTTTCTTAGTGCAATTCACTTTTCACCACTGTTGTAGGAACTAGCAGCTAAACTGCTGATGAACTGGGCTGACTGATGGTTAAAATATACTACTAGTCAAACAGGGTCGGGCTGCCTTTCTTTGTCATGATGTCAGCACTGACTACACCAAGCTTCTTCTAACTAGCTGAGGACCCACAGTAGGTGGTGTGGGATGTTTTATTTTATTTATTTGTTTATTTCATAGGGACAGCGCATATTGATGAACATCTGTAATGTACAGTGTAAATATGCCAGATTATAGCGGAGATGCTAATTTCCGTCTGTAGTCCCTAAGCAGGTGATTAAAATACAAACACTACAAATACAATAGACAACAATAATAATAATAACCATTCACTAATAAAAATGTTCACAGGCCTGGTTTTCCTTTAGCCACTTTTTTAGCTGTAGTTTAAATGTGGCCAGTGTTGGAGTAATGTAATGTAAGTAATGTAGTAATGTAATGCTGTGAAGCGTTACGCACTTGTCATAAATGACCGTACCTGATCAATTAAGTTGTACAGAGGTAGAACAGGTAGGAAAGATGCCATTCTCCCTGTTTAAACTCAGTGTGTGGTCACAAGCTGTTATTTTAGAGTAAAATAGTTACTAATATTGGCACATGTAAGGATAATTTACAGAAAGCAACAGATTTCAGCATTGTATCTTTATTTATTATTACAATATACCAATATACTGTATGTTACATTAAAAAAATAACATTTTTCTCTAAACTCATTTAGTAACTTGAGTAAAAATGTTACATTGTGACTATTAGTTTTCATGATCACTAATTATTATCTTTATTGCTAATAGAATACTAACAGCAAAGAGTTATGGAGCTGTGTTCACACCGGTAATGCAAAGTAATTATTTTCTATTCACACCTTCACATCCACTTATTAAATGATCGCGACGTGGGAGGAACTGGCTTTGGTGTGATTGCAGCTTTAGTTTTTGTTGTTAGCGTTGCTTCCACACACACCTCTGTGTGACAGCCACAAATGGCGAGGGCAGGGTTACCGGCCGCCATCATGGAGTCTTATAAAATGTAAAGGTCATCTCCTATTTTGAAGCTGCAAATTAAATGTCATTTAGAGGTGCCTGGCACATCTTTTTTTACAGCCTATTCTGTTTATGTGTTTATACATCACATCACCATAACCTATATTCTTTTTTATTGTGCACAACTTTGCTGTGGAGATGTGGTTTTTATGATCTTGTGCTGTACATTGCAGGAGACGACAAAACAGACAGAATCAGAGTGTCTGTGGTTGATGGGTTTTTTTTTTTCAGGTGAGGCAAAGTGACACATTACTTGTCTTTTTTTTAACCTGTTATAAAGGAGGTAGAGCAGAGCTGAGAATGGATGATTAAATGAACTGTGTGACCCAACGGGCAGCACAGAGGAAGCAAATAAAATGAAAACTGTCACAGGGCAAAGTGTTATTTTAAGTATTTGTATTCCCAGTGAACACAATAGCAGATAGAGCTTTGGTAACCTGCTGAGTCTTTCACTTAGTTCTGGTTCAGGATGAGGTGGGCAATGTGGTTTTTTTTGTTCCCTTGGTTGTTTTATTTTGAGAACAGATGTTTGTTGAGATACTTAAATTTGAATGACGCAGCCCCTTTGCTTTTCCTAGCGCTGATTATGGAGCATTGTACTTAACCTGTCAGCAATCATCCACAGTTTGAGCTCACTAATAATAACCACCCCACACAACAGCATTTATCCACTGATGTTGGTGAGTAACATGTAATGCTTTTCACTCAGTGTGTTTGCATCTTTCTAATCACATGGATCTTGTTGACAAGCACTTCATCATTAAGGTGAGGTGCTCCCAATCAACCTAAACATGGATGCAAATGTGTTTCCATGGTTACTGCAGAGCCACACTTTTTTTTATTTTTTTTTTTTTTATTTTCTCCTTGTAGGGGTTTGAAGAGGCAGCTGTGTGATGGGAGGGAGGTGTGGATCATAGGGAGGCATAAAGGAACAGGAGGAGGGTGACAGGAGGTCTTGAGTGGGGTGCGTGTGCCCTTATCAAAGTTATGTTGCATTTCTGGTGAGAAAGTGAAAGAAGAAACTTGGATGGTGGTGAGAGCTCCCCATGTGGCCTTTTCATCTCCCCCCCACCTCTTCTTCCTATTTCCTCCTCCCAGTGGTCTATGAGTAATGAGCCTTAGGCAAGGCTTACTAATTAGACCTGACATCACACCAGAACTCGCTCTCCACGGCTCCTCTGGACACTACTTTTTGACCCATGCAGATATTCGTAGAGACACAAACACACAGATTCAACACATGGACATAAACACACCGCCATCCACACAGGTAGTGTGTACACATGTACTCACACTCACAAACACAGCACCTCCTCGTGTTTCCGTGGACCTGTCAGGCTCCATGCTGCATGTGAACGTCCCCCATCTCCCAACCTTATCTGCATTAAGACTTAACAGCTATACAAGCCACCAAGAGAGGGCCACGGAGGGGTGAATGTCAAAGCTCTAAGCGCAGAAGCAGCACGCCATGTCTCAAGGCACAGGCGTAGTCAGAAATAATTAGTTTGATCAACAGGTTTCTGGCTTTAGTCAGACAAATCATGAATGGGTTTTGGATTGATCAGGCCCAGATGGACCAGGTCGGCACTAGTTGGGGTCAGTTGGTGTTTACAGTCGGCAGATAAATCTATGCGGTCTGTGCCTTGTAAAGATTTGAGTGTAGTTTCTTTAAAATCAGTCTTTCTTGAGTCGAAGATTATTTCATATATGTTTGATTTTTGCGACCACAGCTGATGCTCCATGACGTCACACCTGCATGAACATAAATGGCGAGTAAAAAATAAGTTTCTGGTGTAAAAGTAAATTGGACTTCATCCTCATCTAAAATTAGCTACTTTTAACAAAATTAATTCACAGTTGGTAATAAACAGAACCAGCTGTCCCATGGTTTCTCTTTTTGTTTTGGTACAAAATCTCACAGACAGTCGACAGTGGTTATGTTGGGTCGTCCACTGCTGTACTGCGCAGGTGTTACTGAAGCAGTCTTGTTGTGTTGTGGCCTGACCTCAGACTATCAGTGACTACAATCTGCTTGAGTTGGTCCAAACATATGTTAAGTGGGCTGTGTCCTGTCTTATAATGTCTGTCGTGTTTCGTGTGTTTCCCGCTTTGATGGGAAGACAATCATGTTAATAGCTGATCTGGACGCCCACACCTGAGAGCAGCACATGATGCAGTAATCATTTATATTGTGCATTTTCAGACTTCAGTCTTTCCTGGAAGACATTAATATTGCAGCACCTTGTTGTGGTGAAATAGTGTAAATAATGAAAAAAAGAGAGTTTTCAAATACCTACATCTGATGTGTTGTGGTGGTGAATGTTGACTGGATGCAGCCCTCACAGTTATGCCACTGGGAAGGTGTGTGTGTGCGTGTGAGAGAGAGCTTCAGATAGCATGTGACCGTCCTACGACCTCTTCTGTTGGAGTATACTGGCGCCTGAAGCGGAGCATATTTGAATGGTTAAGTTATGAGGTCCAGCAATTTGGTCCATGACTGTTGGATGTATATTAATGGCATAAAAATATGGTGCAGTTATTCATGGTGCCCAGAGGAAGCCTGATGACTTTGGTGGTCCTCTGAATTTTAATTTAGCAGCAAGAGCAAGTCAAAATTTTTACTTTACTCGAGAAACATCTTTAAACACACCCGCCTTGGGTTGAACTGTAACATGCTGGGTAAACCTTTATATTATATTAATATACTATATGACACTGTGCTTTATGTCCAAAGAGCTGCAGAACATCCTCATCAGCTACACTTTGTCCTACTGTAATTAGCAAATGTTGGCATGCTAACACACTGAAGATGGTGGGAACATCAACATTTAGCTTTCTGTGCCTTCTTCATGTTAGATTTAGCATGAGGCGATCTGAGGACACAGTGCTTAGAAAGAATGTGTTGAATGTTCAATGAATATCATTTTTGTGGATGCTGTTAAAGTGGTTTGGTGTCATGCAGAATGAGACCAGCTGGGTTAAAAGTGAAGAGGATGCACTCTGAGTGAGTTCATCTGTAGGCGAGAGGTGGCTGGAAATGCTCAACCTGCAGCAAAGGGGGCACAGTTGTTGTGACAGGCTGTGTGGAGGGCTGGAGTGGATGTGAATCAGCCACTGCACTGCTCGCTATGGACATGTGCTACTGCAGGGACTCAGTCGTGGATTTCAAAATACAACCATCGCTGCATGCAGCTGTTTGAGTGGGGTGATGTTCCTCTGAAACATGTGAAGGTCCTCTTGGCTGTATTGCCACTTAATGGCTCCTGGTTTATACTTTTTTAACAGCAGTGCTATGATGCGCTCCCTCCCTTCTGTGTGTTTTGTGATATTTATATTTCTAATAATCCAAATCATTGCAAATACAAAAAGGATTATATAGGATTATTCTGGAAAATCTTTTTTTTATATCTTCATTGTGAAGTCTCAAAAACTCATGCAGTGAGGTAGCAATAATGTAGAAAGTTCAGTGTCTCCAGGTAACATTGAAACTTAAAGAATGTTTCCTCTGAAGTGGTCAGAAATGTGATCTTTTGCACTTGCGAGCCTTGAAAGCAACACTCCTTTGAGTCCACTTTTTTTTTGCACAACTGCTGCAAGGTGACACCGCTGGAGGCCAACCAAAAACAAGATTTTCAGCTGTTGTGTTCTGAAGAGTTGCCCTTTAAGGTTAAGGTTGTTCAACCATGCTGAAAATCAGAAGTGTTTATAGTTGTTCCAAATGGCCACACTTGGAGGCAGTGTGAAAAGCTGACCATCATGGAGAGGGCGAAGCAGCTATATTGCTTAAATACAAGGAAAAACCAGAGGTGTTGTGCTCATTCAACTTGAAAGGGTGCGCTGTGAAAGTCACTGGTAACTGTGCTATTAACAGCATGAGTTATGCATAACCAATCTCAGCTCACACCATGGAGACAATATTACATTTTAGAGTTACTAACAGCTTCAGAATTTTTGCATAATTGGTGTTAGCATGTTGTCTTTTCTGTTTTCACTCACAACGTTATCGTCCACAATCAACAGCACTACATCACTGAAACAAGTCTTAAACAGACTCTGAGTAAACAAGCAAGGAGACAAAATGTAAAAGCAACAATGTAATTTGATGTAACTACTGAATTTTAGCTTGTGATCCTTTCTACTGTGTTTACTGAACACATTCAGTAAAAGCTAACAAAATCTGTCATAACACACGTCACTTTCAGCAAAACAATCTACATTCAGAGCAACTAACAGCAGAAATTTAAATATTTTTTCTTTTTTTTAATTATATCAGAATAATTATAATCAGCACTTGTCGGCCGACCATGCTGTCTGTTTAAAGTCCTCTATAAATAAAGTTGAATTGCATAATAATGATAACTAGAAAAGCACTCGGAGAGCGCAGACCTCCGCCAAGCACAACATTTCCTTCTATATTGTGACTTCCACCAAAGATATTACTAGCATTAGTCTTGCTTTTATTTATATCAATATTAGTTCCACAGGATCGTGGCTGTTTAAAGATGTCTGTTGCATGTTTCTAGCTTCATTTGTGTTTTTATGAAGCAAGTTTCAAAGATCGATTTCTTCATCTTCTGGCTCATATTATCTGAAATTATTCCTTTATCCGGATCAATCTTTGATATATTGTAGACCATGTTAGAAACTTGTCCTGTATTTTTTTTCAAAGTGTCTTGATCATTTTTGGTGGAGTTATATGTATAAATGTCACATATGGTCCATATATCTCCCAATGTTAAAGAATCCTTCAAAAAGTTCCTGGATCCAGACGGTGATCCAGATCACTTCCAAAATCTAATCATTTGTTCCTGATCCCCATCTGGACAATTCCTGAAAATTTCATCAAGATCCGTCTGTAACTTTTAGAGTTATTGTGGAAACCAACAGACAAACAAACAGACAAACCCCGGCAAAAACATAACCTCCTTGGTGGAGGTAATGATCAGAAAATGTAACCATTATGAAAAAATATGCTACTACGTTTGTGTTTCCTCTCTCCAAAAGCTGTACTCGCTCTCACTTTACCTTTCAAAAATCCCCACTGTGTGGACTATTTTTTCACTGTGGTCTGTGCCTCACACAGCAATCACCCTCCAATCCCAGTGTGTGTATATAAAACGGAGTGACGTATTTTTATTCCTCCAACCCGCTGACACCATTAATAATCCAGAAGCAAATTGGGTTGAGTGGCGTTCAGTTTTCCTACTCCTTAAATCAGAGCTCATGACTTTCCAAGAAACATCTATAAAAATGCAGAGAGCTGCATCTGTAAAGCTAATCTTCAGGGGGATGGAAAATATTACAGCAAATGGTACCCTGGCTCTTGTAAAGCACAGTGTCTCCCTTCCTTAATCCTTTCCATCCTTGATTTAAAAAAACAAACAAAAAAAAAAAAACCTTTATTGCTGATATCACGGCAAGAGTTGAACTCTGACCTGCTTGTGAAGCCAACACAATGGGGTGTGGTTGTGGCAGAGAGCAATCCATTTTGCACCACTGCAGTCTAATAATGAGAGCTTTCCCATTTGGTTATTGACACTGCTGTTTTTCTCATTAGGCTGTGATGTCATCACAGTTGCAGGGGGAGGAAATGTGCTGTCGAATCAGATCTGCGAAGTTTTAGCAGAGCAGCAATGCATTTGTAAATCAGTCCAGCGTGTAGTTAGATGACTGAATGCTCAGCTAACACGGGCAAATAAAGCTAGTGGAAGAAAAAGGCAGAGTGCGTTCAGCAGCACGAGTTCAAATGTTCACTGCAGCTCGTAGAAATTAACTGCTGATTTCCTGGCTCCTGACACTGCGCTTATCCAACGCTATAGATTTAAAATGCATATTGATTATTCTGCTCACTCCACCGACTGAACAACAATCCATTTTGCATCTCACTGCAGCTCAGGGGAAGTCCTGCATTTTTCAGCATGACGGGGGGATTCATAACAACACCCCTACATCCTCAGCCCGAGTCCGATTTTGGGAAAATGTTGAGAGGAGGTTGTCGGCTTCAATATCCATCTGGCCTGCTGCTGAGCGGCCCATGTTTTGTTGTCACTCTGCGTAGGAACCGGGGCTCTCTCTAACCTAATAAGGTCCTGCCGGGGGTGACAGCGCTGAGGACAAATGACTTGACTAGGACATTAATGCAGGTGGATCACCCCTCTGTACTTTCATCTCAGCCACGGCACTGAAATAGTATGAAAACGTCAGCAAGAAAAATGTACTCTTGAGAATTTTTGTGTAGTTTTTGGGCCCCTGTTTTTCTGTGACAAATTGCCAGTAGAAATTTGATTTGTGTTTGAGAGAGAGCAGCGGGGGGTTTGGGACTCTGCTCTCGGGAAGGTTTGATGTATACCTAAAGTGTAGTTATCCTCACATATCAACTGTACTTAAGTGATGTGTTCCTCCTACAGTGCTTTTTGGGGTTGATGTAAGAATATTACTGTAGTATTTTATTCTTAGTCTTTTGCACTTTTGCTATTAGAGGCCCTCTATTCATAGTTTATAATAGATTAATATCTGGTATGAATTATGAGTGGGCCAAATTTATTAGTATAAAGTAACAGTGTGCAGCCAATATACTGAAAATGATAATGGTTATGAGTGAAAGGATGAATAAATAATTTAATCCATTGAAATGACTGATTCTAGCTGCTCAATTGTGACATTTTGAGAAACTACAAACAGCTTTAATTTCTTCAGAATTACATAATACCCTGAGTAAATTGATTAATTAGGTAATATTTGCCAAAAACACAATACAAATAAGTCACCCTATGTTTGAGAAATTATAACAGACATTTTTAGTTGATATTTCTTTGACCAAATGCTCAGGAAAGTAATGTACGTTATCATTCAACTATTATGAAATAAAAGTGCTTGAGGTGATTAATTGATTCAGTTTTTTAATATACTAAAATTTTCAGTTCCCTATACCATATATGCTTTTGGTTTAACTGCCTCATATCGTCACATTTAATGGATCCCTGCTGAAAAGTCAAAAATGAACAGCGGCCACAATATTCTCCCAAATCCAACCATCAACACTGCTCCCAGAAGTCCAATCTCCATGCCTGGTCTGACTGAAATGATGTTGAAATGAAGTCATTATGTAGAGTAATCATTATGGGCAATTATGTTGTGCAGTAAATAATTACAAGCAAAAACTAATTTGCTCCTATCAGATCTGAAATAAATAGGGGGATGAAAATCACACTTTTATTTTGAGATGCAGATCAGTGCAGCAGACATCAGTTTCATTATGCATATCGTTTGGCCGGCGATGCTGCTATATGATTATCTTTATGCCAGAACGGTCAAGCCAGCCTCCAGAATCCACTGCTCCCAGCCAACATCCCCTTGAAAACGCACGTGTAGGTTTACTGTGGAAAGTCAGAGGGATGTGAGGTGTGCAGGGGAAAAATAAACTTCAGATCGTCCGGCCGGCTGTTTGGAGGCTTAGCACATAAGTGCTCTGTGGAAGAAATGGATTCACATCCTCTTGAGTGTATGGAGTGCCCTGCTTTGCAGTTAGGTAGGATGACTCTCAGAGCAGTAAAATGTAGTTCCTCTTCTCCTCCTCCTCAGAAGAGCAGCAGTCCCAAGGCACGATAGGAATAGACACGAGTCTTGTGACCAAATTTAGACATCACACACACAAAACAATCACACACACACACACACACCCACACACACACCTACCACCACCTGTAGTGTTTGGAGAGGAGTTGCAGAGTTCATGTGTACAATGGACTGCTGCTGTCATGTGGAAATATGATGTGAAGGAGAAACCTGGAGGTACCTGCGCTCCTCATCTTTTGCTTCCTTTCAGATTGTGTTATGACAGGGCTGCTCCTCTTCCCTACCCCTGCCGAGCTCATCTCCCCCACCCCTCCTCCTCCCCTCTTTGCCATCTGTTGACTTCAGGTCATTTTGTTACTTTCTCCTGATTGCTCACCCGGTCTTTCCCTGCAGTTTTCTTCTTGTTGTTTCAGCCACCCCGCCCCCTTAAAACCATCAGCATCACCGCCCCCAGACAGGAATAAGTTGTGCTTCATTTAACACCATCAACAGGGGA
>OOFC01003663.1:7700-37959 GCA_900323345.1 Pseudochromis fuscus | reverse complement strand
GGACATGATCCGGCTTAATACTATAAACTGACACAACACTATGTTTGTCCATGATGTTGCTAACAGAGGGACAGACAGATAAACAAAACATGATGGACTAAAATTCACCCTTCTTGGCAGAGGTAATAATAAATAAAGCAAACAGTAAAGTGGTATTTAATAATAGAAATCAAGAATCTGTGCAAAACATTACAGTTAATATTTTTATATGCCAGGGTATATTGTGTATATTTAGGACACACACACACACTATGTCTTCATTATTTACTTATTGGAGTATCTTTAGATTGTAAATTCAATAAAATATCAATCACAGTAAAAGTAAGATGCAAGCTTTCCACAGAACTGCTAACGTCAACATAATCCATGTTACCTATTTCTAATACTTTGAGTCCGATGAGGCCATCGTCAACGTAGATGGTTCCTCCCTTCTTAATGACTTTAGGCAGGCTGGGATAGTCCACCCAGATAATCTTCCCGTCTGTCTTGTCTTTGTCACTCTCTGCTGTCACCACCCGCACACGGGCGCCCTTTTCCAGCTCCACCTCCTCCTCCACTTTCTATGCAAACACAGGCATAAAACACAAACTATCACAGAAAGATATACACAGTTATTTTTTTTTTAAAAAAAGCAAGAGGCACTTCAGAGATGACTCATGACCTAATTAAGTCATTTTAAGTGAAGCAATGCATTAAGTAGTATGTCATGGAGGCAGACTTCTCCTCGCAAACCCATGGTGGATGGACTCGTCATGTGTGTATCATCACCAGTTTGTCTGTTACAAAAAAAACCCAATCTCAGTAGAAGTCATCTGTGGTGCAAGTACTCAGTCACAACCCTTCAAATCTTCTTCTTTTTGTTGTTGCAGAGCCACAACCTGCATCTGAGCCGAGCCAAAACCTGTGTGATCCTACCCCACACGCTGTCTGGACCCACAGCAGGATGATTTAAAGGCTTGCTGAGCTTTAACAAGCAGGTGTGTTTCATAAGGTTTGTGGCTGCGGTAGCTCATCTGAAAGGCTTTGGCTGCCGGTGATGATGACAACATGACAGACTTTGTACTTCACGGGATTTAAAACTGTCACAGAAACACGTCAGCCTTTGAAGTTTATGGTTAACTACAGCTGAGGAAAAAAACAAAACAAAAAAAAACAGCTGACAGTTTTTATATTGTTTTATGTACTGATCTTTTTATCATCACCATGTCTTTTTTGTTAGATGGCATCAGTGTTTATGTGGTATGTTGTTGAATATATTGCAGGAATGATGTTAAATATTAGAAAATATTAAAACAAAAAAAAAATAGATTTATGTAAAAGTTAATTTTATCTTCAAATTAATCTGCTAACCAGATTTTAGGAGGGACAAAACAAGCACGACTCAGTGTGCAGATGACATGTCATGCAGAGCATTTTGTAAGCTAATCAAGGCATGAAGAGGTTTCCAACAGCTCCGAGGTATTTGTTCAGCAAAGCAGACGACACGCAACAGCAACACAACAAGCACCACAATGAGATGACGTTGAAAAGGTAACAGAGCACAC
Organism: Pseudochromis fuscus; assembly: GCA_900323345.1. Classification (NCBI taxonomy): domain Eukaryota; kingdom Metazoa; phylum Chordata; class Actinopteri; family Pseudochromidae; genus Pseudochromis; species Pseudochromis fuscus. Next base: position 36,415 of record OOFC01003663.1, on the reverse strand, counting down.
GCCCACAGCTGTTCTGACAACCTGTGACAGATGATGTACTGCACAGAGGAGCCGACATGTTTCCTGCTCCTCTCACACCTGACTGCATCTGAGCGCTTGATTAGCTTTAAACTGTTTAGATAGATGAAGCGTAGCGTGCAACACACCCCTTTCACTAATCCGGTGCGGATCTCCGGACCCTTCGTATCCAATGCGATGGCAACCGGTCGATAATACAAAGGGTCAGAGGTCACCGTCTCCACCGCCGCCCTGATGTTTTTGATGGTTTCGCCGTGGTACTGAAAGGCACAGACAGAGAATCAATATGAGGCTGAGTGAAAAACCAATGCATGTGTAAAAGTAATTTATTGGTGAAACTGAACATACTTCATGTGAGCCGTGAGAGAAATTAAGACGAGCAATATTCATTCCAGCTTTGACCATCTCCTGGAGTTTGGGGACCGATCGAGATGCAGGACCTGAATGAAAAGATAAAGTAAAGAGATTTTATATTAAATACAGTCAACAAAAAGTCAGTTTACATAAAATTAACAATATTAATAATAAGCTGCTCCTTTCTTTCCATATGAGCCGTGTTTGTTAACAAAGTGTAAATGTTTGGGGGTTTTTTTTACCACTGATGAGACTAAAAAACATTGTATATGTGTCAGCTTAGACAGCCAAGTTTGTAATAAGTACTTTTTACTACTTCCTAATTTTTGTTCAATATTTTATTGGCAGAAAAATTATTGTTAGATGCAGTCAGACAATAAAATGAACCAGGTTTGTCTGCGCACCTAACTGTTGGGGGTTACCCTAATCTGTCAAAGGAGTGCAGGCAGCAGGACCCAAACTACAACAGTGAGCAGGTTAAACTAAGAAAAGACATAATCCAGGTCTGATCTGCACCAAACTGTCTCTGACTGTAGACTTGTCATTCAACAAAGTCCTTTAAGGTGCAACAAAGTTATGAACTGTACCCAAAAGAGCCAAAACATTTTACTGTTTTCAGTTTGAACCTATTGTACTTTGACGATTGAGCGCACCTGAATATAAGCCGCACCCACTAAGAAACAAGTTTTGTACATATATAAGTCCCATCTGTCTATAAGCCACAGGTGTCCACGTTGTAACATGGGATATTTACACAGAAAGATTTTTTTTAACTTTTAATTAAATATATGCTTTTGCCCAAACAGTGCTTGTAACACAGCTGGTTACCGGTTACACAGTAACTACTGGCTACTGTGTAACCACTGGTTACCAGGAAAGTCCTTGATCTCTGTCTTCATCTTCCTCCTGCACTAAAACCACGAGTGCACATTTAATCAGTTCTTTATGCTGCCGTCTCAAATGTCTCACCTCATTGATGCAAAGCTTACCTGCAGCAGCTCTATTTCCTTCTTCGACAGCCAGATCGATCGCCTTTAACTTGAAAGCTGCATCATATACATTTCTTCCTGTGTTTTCCATGATGAGGGAGTGTGCATGTAGCGCAAAATGACTGATCTGAAGAATTTCGTGTGAGTGCATTTGATTTCATTCGAACAGTTTCATGTGGTCCACTGTGAACTGCTTGGTAATTTCATTGGTTTGATGCAACAAGGCTAAATGTATCAGCAGCATGAAGCTCGTTAGTCTGTAAAAATCCATATTAGCCGCACCGTTGTTTAAACTGCAGGGTTCAAAGCGTTGGAAAAATGTAGCGGCTTATAGTCTGGAAATTACGGTACTACTTCTTTTCTCTTCTGAGTCTGATTACACACAGGTGAGTGCAGTGAAGCAGGTCAGACTCAATGGGGCGGGGCCAACAATCAAACCCAGACCCTCAAGTAACAAGACACACGAGGGAAGGGACGTCATAAAACAAACCAGAAAGTAACTTGAAACTAAACCAAGGGGAGACACTCACAGGGGGAAAACTCAAAGAAATAATCACAATTAAAACAGTGATCATAACAAAGTCACTCACAACACAAGTCTTTCAGTGAATAGTAAACAAACACCAGCCCTCATGAAGAATCACAAAAAACCTCTTAACTCTAGATGACTGAAGGACATTGTCTAAATTGTGTTTCTTTCTAATTATTTTCTCTTTTTCTGGGTGGAAACAATGAGCTCCACAGCGCCAGAGCCAACAATCAAACCCTTCCAACACACTGAAACCCACTCAGCACCCGGGAGCTGTCTGTCTGACGGCGAGCCAGCGATGACACACAACAGTTGCCAGAAAACAAACTTGAAACTGAGACTCACTGTCTGAGACCGTTTGTCACACTCACCAATGGTGCAGATTATGCTGGTGTTGCGCGCCGTGATTGGCTCCTGGTCAATGTCCAGCAGGCAGAGGTGCTCCAGGAAGGTGTCAGCCATGCTGGCATCCAGCTGCTGGCGCTGGATGAAAGAGTCCGGCAGTGTCATCGCCTCTGAGTAGCGCCTGATGCGAGCTGTGGCGACAGAGAAATGTTGTCAGTGGGGTGAAGTCAGTTGTGAAACTCAACTGGCAGCTCCACCTGTGAAAAGCAAATTAACTGAACACCTCACACAGGAAAAAAGTGTGTGACTTCAGTGTTAATGATAAACAACAACACTTCTGCTATGTGCCAGGAGCGATATAAATGGCAGCTCACAACAACAGACTCTGAATGTAAAGCGTGAGAAGAGGAAACACACAGTGTACGTTCACACGAAACCCACCAGATAGTGACCTGACAGTAACAACCACTTGGAGGGGCCACCAAGATTTACATGCTGACCCTCAGCTGTCAGACCAGTTAGTAATATGAAAACAATGCACTGTGGTTCTGCTAATATTCTAGCAGAAGCAATAAAATGGCATCTGAAGACAGAAAGAGAGGCTGGTGATAATGCAGAAATGTGAGGGTTTCTGTGCTGACATTTGAAGTAAATGAGAGTTGGAGGTTTGCACAGTAGCAACAGCTTCATTTCAGACAGGCTGTGTCAAGCAACTGAGAAGACAAGATGTCACATACAGTTTAATAAAATATAATCTCCCTCTCTGTTGGAGAAGGATTTAAGGTGAACCGAGACGTTAAATTCATAGAACAAGCTGTGCTGCATTTTCTAGCTTGTTGGCACTGGATGAAAATAGATGCTCCAAAAGCATATCAGAAAGAAATGGATTTAAATGTAGTACTTAGGACTAACTTAGGATTCATTTATTTCTGTAACACAACAGCGATTAAGCAATAAAGTGTTTTCCAGGAGATCCAGACCAACATTCATCTGCATTCATGTTTCAGTTTAACAGACAAATATACACTTTCTATGTTAGTTGTGTTGTTGCTTTCCACCACCTCCTGACAGAAAGATCTGCTGCTCTGACAGCTGCTCCTGCTGGAAATGAAACTCTGAGAGTCATGAGAACCAAGCAAGATATTAAAGTTGTGGTCCCTAAACCAAAAGAATGAGCAGGAAGCTGAAATGCTCCAATTGTGTGATTTATTGTTATGATTTAATAATTTTTTCATCACTGAGAGTGGCTCCTTTTAAAGACACAGTCAGCTGATCCATTGGTGCTGTAAATATACTGATTTTAACAGCTCTTCAGTATTCTGATGGTGTGGATTATTTTTGTCTGGGTACATCATCTGTTCAGTAAATTTCTCCAACTGAAACAACAACAAAAAAAAAAACTTTTGCCATTGTTCACCTCTTGAAATCCTAACTTTACAACTCCAACTGGTTTGATACCAGCAGGTTGCACCTTTCAGCACCCTGTCCCTGCGACTCCACCACAGCTGCACAAACTGAGGCTACAACTGGGAAATGGAGCTCATGTCTTTCATGCAAAGCGCTGTGGTACCTGGCTGAGAGCTTTGAGCCACCACAATAGCCTCCATTTGAAAGGATTTCACAGTCAGTGAAGCCTGCAATTTCTGTCTCCGCGGGGAGGAGAGAGTAAAGACCGCGAGCAGGAGAGGAGAGCCTGCCAGACAAGGTCAGTGCAAACGGCACGACGGGAGTGAACAGGTGAGGAGGAAGGAACAGAGGGTGAAGCGACGAGAGGAGGAATTTGACAAGGTAGATTTCTTTAGATCTGCAAAGGGGGAGAAGGAAAAGTATTTGATTTGCTGTTTTTTGTTTGTGACTTTCTGAGGCTCTTTTTAAAATGTTGTGCCTCAGTCATCAGCGTCTCCTCGGCAGTGAGAGGACAAAGCTCGGAGTCTGCAGAGGAAACTCCCAGATGAAAATGGTGACTGGAGGTTTTTGCAGGATATTGTGAACTTGCAAAGCTCCTTCATCCTGTGGATTCAGTGTCTGACAGTGTTTCTCTCTCTCTCTCTCCACCTCCCTGTGACCCAGTTCTGCCGCACTGCTGCACACATCATTACGTGTCCCACTGAGATCCTCCTCTGACACATCCCAGAGTGTACACATGGAAACACACACATACATACATACAGATGCAAACACCCACACACACACGTACCAGTTACTGGAAGGTGGGCTACAGATAAAAACAGGTCAAAGACACTAAAGTTACAATATATCAGTAAATGTAGAGCCTCTGATAAGAAAGGTGAGTGGGGTCATGGGTGTGGCCTCGATATACCACGAATAACCTGTTTGTCAATGCATGTCAGCGTGTGTGTGTGTGTGTGTGTGATCAGTGAACCCAAGGTAAGAGGGCAGATTTTTGTCAAACTATGACCAAACTTTACAAGCATCTACCAAATGAGCCAGCGGGGCAATTGAGTAATCAAATGTAAATTATTACCCTCTGCACTGAGATACAACTTATTAACAAAACTGCGTTGTCCTGGCAGCTTCAATTAAGAGTTAATCTGTGTAAAAACTATCACAAAAAGGTCATGGTTGGATTTTAAATCTTGCAAAAGTTGTATGAGAAGGTGTGAAACTTTTCTGCTTCAGCAATACTCAAGAAAATCATCAGTCCACTCACCCATTCTGAGAAAACCTTTAACAATTCAGATCCAGTTCCTCCTCTGTTTAGCGTCTCTTTGATTTTGCTGTGTAATTTTTCCCTAATTTCCTCTTTTATCTTTTTTTTTTCCCCTTTCCCTGTGCTAACGTTGTGCACTCGTCTTTTACTAAGTCTTGTGTCACCTGAAGCTGCCTTGTTCAGCCTCTTCCCGTCATTTTTACCCTCTGACCCCACTGCTGCCGGCTCATCTCTCCTCCCACTCACACCATTTGGAGTGGGTCCACACAGCTTGCAACAGTCTAATGATTATGCTGAATTAGCGCAGCGGGTCCAAAATGAATGGGCCAACGTGATGCTAAAAATGGAAAAACCCTCTGTCAACAGACCACTAATGGCACTAAACGATTCATCGATGTGAGTTATGTAATCATGTGACCTCTAACTGATACGCTATTAACCCCAAACCATGGACTGAAACTCTTTGGCCTACTATTCACCCTGTTACTTCAAATATAATTGATTAGTCTGCTGACAGTAAAACAGTCGATAATTACGACAAAGTGTTAATCATTTAGCCACATAAATATTTGATCTTTTCAACACCTCAAAACCTCAAGATCTGCTTCTGATCTTATTTCACTATAAACGGGATATCTTCTGGTTTTGCACTGTTGGTCGGACAAAGCTTTTGAAGATACTGGGAAAACTTTTTTTTTCACTACTTTCTAACATTTTTGAACTTAACAATTAATCAAACAGGCATAAAAAACACAATCATTCACTGCAGCCCAAGCACATGTTTTATGCCAATGGATATACAGTCATTTTATCTCTCAAAAAGACTGTTGCATTAACTAATATGTCTGTGTCAGTCAAACATTAAATATTATTATTAGTTTCTCCATCACATCCCTCTTTATAGTTTCCCCCTGTATATGCGTAGTTTTGCAAAAGTCTGCTTCAGGTCAGACAAAGCTGTAATTTCTTAGTGTCACCCTATTTCTAATGAGACACCATTTATGATAGATGGTGACTAATATTCTTTGTTAATAGTTATTTTTTATATGTTTTATAACTCAAGCCTTCAAGTCGGAAAACTTTTGGGGTCCCAGGTTGGGAAAAAAAATCTTTATTTTAAGTGACAATTTAATATTTTCTCACTTACTGAAAGCCCAAATGCAGAAGTTAATAAATAACTTGAATTATAAATGTTGATAAGGGATTCTTATAAGAATTGAAGTGATCAGGTATCAGCAGCTGCACTTCCAGAAGTTCATGTTCAACTAAATAGTACCAGGGTAGAAGAGGATTAACCTCAACCTGGCAACCCAACAGTTATTATTTTACTATAACTGTTCTATAAGGAATGAATGAATTTAGAAACCAACACAAAGTATACAGCTTTTACATAGAGTGACTTGTTAGAAAGTAGAACACATGATGTTATTGGTGCTTGAGGTTGAGGTCAGAGAGTGTGTGTCTTTGTCCTGCACATTGCTGTTTTATTGGGAACCAGAAAACACCCTGACTACTGTGTGATAATGGCTTGTGTTACATAAGTGTTGAGACTTTGACAAACGAGGAGACACATGGAGGTGAAAGTGTCCGCACTGACACAGTTTACTGAATGTTTCAAAGGAAGTGTCTACACAGCTTGCGTGGAGATGCAGATATATCCGCCGTGCACAGTCACGCATGAACCCGGTCACTGGGTGTAAATCTTTAGCCAAAGGACAAATAGACCTTTGCTCCGGAGTTGACTCGCAAAAATCTGGCCTGCAGCTTTCCACCCCGTACACCACACACACCTGGTGTGATATAATAACGCTGCGCATTCCCACCAGGAAGAGTAAAGGTCACTTTTACGCATAAGTACAAAAACAATTACAACTTAAATTCACAACAGTTCAAAAAAACTTAATCAGAGGACGTGTTGTAGTATTACTATTCAAGGTTTCTGCCATTTGACTCTTACGTGGAGCACATTATAACGTCCCAGTCCCAGAAAGTTATGTCTTTAACTCTCAAAGCAAACATCTGCAAAAGAACTGAGAGGTGGAGTGATTAATATCTGGCGGAGCGACATCAATAAACAGCAGGAGAGGTTTTCAGCCAAAAAAATAAACAATCTGTAACAGCAGGACACACAATAAAGTGCTGATACGCTGTATAAAGTACTTACTTGGCCTACATAGTAGAGTGTGATGTAAGGTTGTAAAGTTTAATATTTAGAAAGGAAGTAACCAACCTGTTGGAGGATTGAAGCAGGTGAGGTCTGAACGGTGAGGAGGAGGGACGGACAAGAGCCACACATGCAAATGAAATGGTTGGAGTGAGTTTTAGCGCCATCTGATGGACACAAGTGGTAATGCTGCTTTTGGAGTCTCAGTTACAACGACGACAAAAGGAAAGAGGAAGAATACTTTATTTATGAGAGATGTGTACTAGAGTGCACGTAAAGCTCTTTGTTTTGGCATAATCGAGATTTAATATGTGTGAATAAACATGTGAGATGATGACTTTTCTTTGTGTGCATGTCAGAGCTTGCTGAAAGTGATCCTTGGTGGAGTCTCGGGCTGCAGGATGAGGGTGACTCTGGTTTTTAGGTCCGCTGAGGACGACACGCTGAGATGGAAGCTCAGCAGGATCTAGACAGAAAGGGAGGAGAGGAGAGGAGGGGAGGATGGAGGGAGGAGAGGAGAGGAGGGGATGAAGGTGTCAAGGAGAGAAGGAGCAGAGCAGATGTTCAGAGAGACACAGATGTGCAACACAGAGAAAAAATGTAACTAAGCAATCTCTTCAAAGAAATATATTTTATTCTACTTTCCCCACTAGTTCACTACCCCACACTTATTTGACAGTTTTAGGTACTTTTACTTTACTACTACTTGTAACAGATTACTTTCACTTTATAGTCCTGGCAGTTTTACAGACTCTCCACCAGCCTTCCAGATCTTTGTTCCTTCTTGCATCACATCCTCACACCCTGCAGGTCACTGATCTTACTCTCATCTTTTTTTCCCCTCTTGTTTCTGTACCTGATCCTCTTTCATGATATGCTGTCACTCACATGCATGAGCAAAAGCTGCATCTCATTCTCAGCAATCCTCCTCCCAACACACTGCCGGGCTCCGAACCCAAACGGCAGAGAGCGAAACACTGCCCCTGCTGCTCTTTGGTCCTCCTCTGTGGTTCTGCTCCATCGGCTGGGATCAAAACGCAGTGGATCCTCAAAGACCTCGGCACTCCTTCCCATCGGGTAAAGACAGGCCTGGACCATTGTCTGAGGGACAGGTGACAATGAAACACACTGACGCCAGATTTAGCCTTGAGAGTACCTGGATATGTTCAGATATGAGTTCATGTCAGAATCTCAGTGGGAGAGTCTGAACACTCACCCCAGCAGGTATGTGGTAGTTCTGGAGGACGATATCTTTGACTGGATACCGCTGCACTGTGATTCCCACCGGGTATAACCTAACACCCAAACCATAACAACACAAAAACATAATCAATCCTTTGTGTTTTCTATGTTACCTTTGACTAATTCTCAACACATACTCTGGATTACTGGTGATCAATTCTCATTTCAGGTATTTGAGGGGTACACCTGTCGATGAAAACACTGGTGATGGAAGCAGACTCTCAGACAGCTGTCACCAAACTTAGAGCATAATTTGTTTCATGCTCTATTGATCTGAAGAAACAATGAGTTTTTCTCCATCACCTCAGGTTATGTCTGTTTTAAAGTCACAAATCATGTTGTTGTTTTGTTTTTGCACTTACATAGTCAGCCTATAATTAAAGGCATTACCTTGGAGAGTGTTACGGTTTAGTTAGGAGAGCCGACTTGGTGCTTTGTGTCTGCACATATAAAACTGGATTTGACAAACTACTGGCAGACTGCCACATCTGCAATAGCCACAGGTTTGGTATGTGTCACTTCTGTAAACAGTCTCAGAAATATTGAAGTTCCCGACTGAATCCTGCATTGTTGTGTCATATTGTGGCTTTATCTTTGTTTGGTGTGAAGTACACAAGTAAAATTTCAATTATTTTAAATTTAAAAGTCCAGTCTGGATTTTGGAAAAAGCCTTTTGACAAAAGTTTTTTTTTTTTTTTTTCTGGAGGTTTGACCTGCATAATATCCCAATAGACTTGTTGACATGTGAGCTCAGTAATTATATTGATTTCATCTAAAGCCCTTTATACAAGTCTGGTGTAACAACTACTGAGTCCAAAGTCAATAGGTCCAAGGATAAGGTGGGAAGCTCTGAAAAGCTTGTAAGTGAAATGGGATTATCTGGTCAAGTTGTTCTCACCAAGGTCAAGATTGAACTGTAACTCATATATTTTAAGCCAACACAGATGAGAAATTCTGAAAGAGAGAGCTCATACATCAACAGATTAAACTCCACGCCAAGTGAGCAAACCTCTAAATTTCAGCATGCGATCACTGGCTCGATGATAAAGGTGCCATCTATAGTGTGATGTGCAGTGTTCACAGGCATTGGTGCCTCCTCTGGATCCTTTAATCAAGCTCCTATCTCCAAGGTCAAGGGTGAACTCTATTCCATAAATTTTAAGCCAACACAGATGAGAAATTCTAAAAGTGTTATTGAACAGATTAATCTCCAAGTGAGCAACCTGACTAAAACATGTAGATTTTAGCATGTGGCTGGCACCATCTACACTGTGCTGGGTACAGAGCACGGTGGATACAAACTGTAAAGATGTGTGACAGCAGAGGGACAACAGAGCAGATAGCATCTTGAGATTTATTTACCTGAGAACCTCTTTGACTGTGCATTTCAGTAGTGGCGCCCCCTGCAGGGCTTTCTGAGGATCCCCACCAGCCTGCGCCCATGATGCCTTCACCTGCTGCCTAACTCTCTCCTGCACCTCCGGATTGCGTCCCAGCTCAAACAGAGCAAACTGCAGGGGCACTGCTGTCTGCAGAGAGGACAGGATGAGAGGTGACACACAATTTGGGAATAGAGACACACGCTAAGCAAGACAATCACACATAAATACACACACACACACACCCCCACACACACACCGTGTCGACCCCTCCAGCCATCAGCTCAGTGATGTTAGCTTTGATGAGGTCTAAAGATAGCTGCCCTTTCTCCATGAGTTGTCCCAGAACTCCAGTGTAGCGGCCTCCGGCTGCCCCAGCTGCAGACCCAGGACTATGGGAGGAGGACAGCCGCTGGTATGCCCTCTGGATCCTGGCCTCCGCTGGAAGAAGCACAGAACAGGATGACAGGTGAGAATAAGGAGAAATGAAAAAGCTCAATGAAGCTGATTAAAGACACCGAGATGAACCAGGAGTCCAATCCATGCTTGTATCTCCTCCTACCATGACTGAAGATGCTGTCCCATGCAGTGGCGTGCTTGGTCCACAGGGTAGCGCTGATGCGGGCCAGCAGGCCGGGGGGCAGGTAGAGGAGAGGAGGGGTGGTTGACAGCATTTGCTCCACAGCTCCAATGAACTTCTGAGACTCCAGGGAGGGAGATGAGGAGAAGAGACCAATACGCTCTCCATAGATGACGTGACAACTGGCTACAAGGTGGAGGGGAGAAGGGAGGGTGAGAGATAACTGATGAGTCTCAAGGTGAATAAGCAAAAAGAAACAAACACAAAGGCCTCACAGAATAATGAACATTAATTTTCTTTCAGTGGGTTATAAAACAGCCTGACTGATATTTTCAGCTCATAGATTTAAGCTTGAAAGGATTACGTGGCCAAACAACAAATAAATAAAATTCCAGAAGCCATTTTTTCTTTTCATAGACACCATAACAAAAGACATTTTTCTCTGTGACAGCAAGAAAATATTTTTTGAATCCAGCTCCACCCAGAGAGTCAGGTTTGTTTTCTGTGTGCATATGATGTCTCTGAGGATCTGTCCCCCCTCCACCAGGCATCCATCACCTATCAGACACACTCGTCTTTTATTAACTACACATCAGTGACTGGAATCAAGTTTCTTGCCGGCCTATTCCTACTCTGGCTTAGCACCTGGTTTCGTGTGCTGTGGTCCATTAGGAGCAGAGCAACATGACTCAAAGTCAGCAGCTCTCCCCCTTCACGCTCACGTACACACAGATGCAAACAAGTGTGCGGCGCATTGAGTCACACAAGCATTCACACTCGGGAATGTGGCGTGTTGCAGATAGACACATGAAAGGAGCAGACCTGCTGTAAGAACGACGCAGCTTTGATCATCTTTGCTGCTGTTTCTATTTTTAAAGGTGCGTGTTCTCCTTGACCTCCTACATCTAGAATATGTTATCCACAGATATGCCTCTGGTTGGAAGGAGGCTGACTTCTCACACAGGGTGCGAATAATTTGAAATTAAAGCAGAGAGAGCAGGAGCAGGGAGATATCAGCCAGGGGAAAGTTTTTGTAAAGATTTTTTAAAAGGTGATGTTCCTGCAGATTGTATAATTCCTCTGACGTCAGCAGCCACCGTCAGCATTTGTGGCTCAATGCAAAGAGCTGATAGCGAGGCTGAATGAAAGCCCGTCAAAAGAGGGAGGCAACATTAATCCACACCCTCCCCCCTCCCCCAGGGCTTCAGGGTTGATCAGTGCTGGATGAAAACGAGACTTGACAGTTAGGGAATGGGACACTCATCCTCTCACACCTCGCTACACATTTCCTAGAAAGAAAAACAGCCAGACTTGTGTGGCCTCAGTGAAAACAAGCTACATTCATGATGACCTTGGCTGCACAGTCACACTTGAAATGCACAAAAGAAAACACAGGTCACACATCACTGTGGACGATGACCTCCGACCTTCCAATGCGAAGCGGAAGAGGTCAGGACTGGGATCGAAGGTAAGAGTCCGTTTCCCCTCCTCTCCTCTTCCCTCCCTCTCCACTTTGGCCTGCAGCATTTGACAGAAATCCCACGCCACCTCATCAAGGAGGGGAAGAAAGCGCTTTACGGCCGCGGTCATCATCACCTCCTTGTTGAGCTGCAGACGGTCAGCTCTCCACTCCTCACCGTTCCTGTGGAGAGAAGGCATTAAAATCACTGCTGCTCGGTTAGAGTGAAGCAAAAAAAAAAAAAATCAGAGGTTTGAGGGAAACTAGAACACATACACCGAGCACATGAGCTGTGAAATAAAGCAGAGATGTTGTTTACCGTTGCCTTTATCTAAATCCGAACAAAGCTTTGAATGTGGTAAGTCTTTTTTTGTTGTTGTAAAAAACTTATCTCTGTCTTTACCTCAATGTTTTACATCTGCAATACTTCACTGGTTTTCACTTAAGACACTGGATGGATATAAACAATGACACAGACATTGGTTGCATCTCTTTGTGGTCATTTTGTGTCTAAGTCAGAGACATATGGCATTATGAAGGTGAAAAATGTCAGTACCACTGCAATACAAGAACAAGCTTATTTAGAAGCAAAATTTGTTGAAAGCAAATTAGTTTTCAAAAATACTTAGCTTAGGTTTGTAACAAAAATAAACTAGAGAGACTAGATAGAGTGGACTAAGTGTCCTGCTTTGTTTGTGATCATTTGAGAGTCTTTGAACTTCACAGGTAGGACATTACAGCACTAGAGATATTTTCTAGTTTCGGTACTTTCCTTCCCAGCAGTAGAATAAAAAGTGGTAAACAGCATCTCCCATTAAGACGAATGATTCTCTGCTCAACACATATTTATCCAACTTTTTGTAGAAACAAACTTGTGCCTTCAATAAAATGTGGATGATCGACAAATGCTTCCCACGACAGATTAAACTGATGAACTGAACAATGGTGGTACAAGGGATTACATGTGTTCACCCTACTGCCACTTACAATATTAATACTTATATAGCACTGACTGAGACTCACAAAAATAAGAGGAATATGCTAGAAAGCCTCAAACATTGCACATCACCACAACATGACTAGTACACACTGAAACACACACGTGGCACTGACTTGAGGAAGACTCCCTTGCTGTGCTTGCGTATCTCTCGATGTGTTACCCAGGGCTGAAGGAGCATCCGCCGGGGGTGTCGGCCCTCTGACTGAAACAGCTCACTAATGTCAGATGGCAGGATGATGTTCACACTGCTCATGGTGCCCACAGTCTCCCTTCACAGACACACAGAAAGACTGTGGTGTAAACACACATGCACAGCTGCTCTGTAGACAATTTGGAGAGCAGTTTTTCAACATTTACACCTCCGTCTACCTGTAGATGGGACCGAGGGCGTTGAACGTCCTCTCCATGTGCTCGTGGATGTGCCGGAAACGACCTTCTCTGGAGAACTTGACCAGGTTGACCCAGCCGATCCTCCCCGTGTGAGGGATGTCCTTAAAGCGCCGCACTGCTTTAACTGCTCCTTTCCCCGCTTCTAGCTTCCCCTCCACCACCGTCCTTGCTGCTGTCATGCAAAGACCCCTCTGTGGTGCAAACACATTTCTGGACCCACAGGTGCCCTGCGCTCGGATACACACAGTCACTCGTATGGACATGCTCCTCATCCTCCAAACGAGATGCGTCTGTCAGTCTCATCCAGAGTTGCTGTCTCTGCAGGACTGATTATTTCCCTCCTCCAGTACCAACCTCTTACACATCCTTGAAAGTGCTTTATCACTCTGATGAACTGATAGGACGTGAGGATTTATGGATCAGAAAGTCAGAGTTCAAGAGAAACACAACAGAGCCAGAACGTCAGAGTGAGTCCAGCTGGCCAGAAAAAAGTCTTTATTACAAGTTTTAATCTGATCAACAATAAAATCAGATTTCTACTTCACCAAGTTCTTTGGTTTCTGCTTCATTTAGTATAAAATCCTTCAACTAGGCAGGAGGACACTATTCACCCACCAAAGTTAGCTCAACACAGACAAACAAGTCATTAGAAGAAACTACAATTTGGCTCGAACACATTACAGATACAGTTTTGGCCCAAATACACGTAGTGTAAATGTGATACAGACAATGACACATTCCTCGACTAATCATACACAATGAGCACATTTCATGTGGTTTCACTAACTTGTGTCAGTGTGTGTTGAAATGTGAACATGTGGCCCTGAGGTTCCTTACTTGTGTATAGATCCTCCAGATGGATCTATGTCATTCAGAGTGTTGTAAACTAGCTACAGTGGCTTCTATTGCAAAATATTAGCAGCATCTTAGTAAAGATCTTCACTGATCAGCTTGTTTAATAAGTGATACTGATATATATTACATTATTTTACAACAGCAAGGTAACGCATCATAAAATAGCATTTTAAAACATCATTCACAGTGTAATTAAACTGTATGACATGTGATGGACTGAACCATGAAGAATCACCTCATGGACAGTATTGTTTTATCTGAACAAACTAGTTCCCCTATTCAACATTCATAATTGATTTATTACATATTATACCCTAGTTGTAAGCAGATTTATCTGGCTTGTGCATCAATGGGTTTTTTTTCCCGTACATTTTATATAAGGTATTGATTTTGCTAATATTTATACATGGAAGACAAAAAAAGTACAAAAGAAAAGTCTAAATAGTTTGATCCCCTCACCATGTGGGATTGGACGGTTTGTTCATGTACAACAGTGAAGTCACATGTGAGCAGCAATCATCTCTGTTCCCCCTGCTGCTGCTCCTCTTACTAATACAATCAGAAGACAGTGTGGTGAGCATCTCCATGATTGCTAATTGATCACATGACTTTACAGGAGACCCCATTTGTTGGCGTAGAAGTGGACGACCTGCTGTGCTTCCTCTCTGGGAACAGCGCAGTGCTGAAGCTGAGGCCTTGAAAGGCCCTCAGCAGGTTGAAGCTGTCGTCCTTGGTTTTGGTTTCAGGATGAATCATCTTGGATAGCTCGCGGGGGAGCGACACTTTGCCTCCAACAGACCTCAGGTGGTTTATGTCCTTGGGGTTCTTAATCACGGTGGGAAAAAAAAACAAAAGATGAAGAGGGTTGAACTTGATTATCTGAATGTTCTCTGTATTTGTGTCTACATGAATATTTGTGGCCACACCACCATGCTACATCTGTAAAGGACAGACGGTTTTGTTTTTCTTTTTGACAAAGAGTACCTACACAAAGTTTTTTATTAAAACAAATGTTGAGCAGAATAAACTGTACTCAGATTCATTTTAGAAAGTAAAATCTGTTTTACAATATCAGATAGAAAACTGAGACATATTTATAATGAATTATATCCACTGGGTTTTAAATTTTTCTAGAAGCAGTCCACATACACAAGAATATTTAAAATAGTTTTACCAAAAAAGTAACAATAATGTAAATCTTAAAACACAGACAATCAGTTGTACAAGGCTCATGTTTCATATAAAATTGAAAAGTGTGGACAATGTGTGAGTTTGAACAGAAGCCTGCAGTGTTTTGTCAGTGGCTCCCTTAATACCATCACGCTGTGCTGTACATCCTCTGACTCACTCTCAGACTAGAGTAACAATATAAACGATTACATGATGTTTGTTCTGTGACAAACACAGACCTCAGACAGCTGATATTTTCTCCTGAAGTGAGCTCTCATTGCTGCTCTCTCTGCGTTCTTCTGAGCGTTCATCGCTTCCCGCAGTTTCCTATAAACACAACACAAATACACCTGAAGTGCTGCAGATAGGATTTAATCAAGGTGAAACATTTCTGCCACAGCACAAGTGAGCACGACTCGATTTAGCTGCTTTCTCTAGTGGAAACTTGTAGCTGTAAAAGTAACCCATTTTAAAAAAAAACGTGTGAACTCAGAGCATCCTTTCCATCACCATGAACTGCTTTCAGTGTGTTGATGAAAACCTTCACCTGCTCTTGCATTTGAAAATATTTCTCTGTCAGATCAAACTTAATTTTACATAAATAAAGAGTGAGGGTCAGTGTGTTTTCTCCATCTGGGAAATATAAAATATATAATAACCTGCTCACAACATCCAAAACACATCTCAACTGCAAATTCACATTTTCATATCAAAAATTAAATACTATTTCTACAGTTGAAGCATTTTTATTAGAAAAAAATTTTCCTCAGTTACATTTATTAACTACATGTCCAGCAGCTGTGGTTATTTGGGATTTTACAAATTTATATATTTTAGGTGTCTAACAAATTCTGAAATATTTTGATGTTTGAAACTTATTACTTAACTTAATACTTTGATAAAATGGTCAAAACTATTTTAATTTTAACTACAAAACACAACATTCCTTAATATATTGGTATAACACTCACAACAGTGAAGATCTTTCTTTAGGTAAATTTTAGACAATGAAGATACATGATTACATGGTGTATCTTCATAGCAGTAGGTGTTGCTATATTTTCAGAACCACATTTTGTGCAGCGTCCACTTGCCTCTCCTTCTCCAGGTCTGCTTGGTACGAGCGGATGACTGACGGATCTTTGGGATGTGGAGCCCGGACGGGAGGGGTCTTCCCCGACCTGTTGTGTCCTCCCCGGCCTCCCCCACCTCGGCCCCTGTTGCTCCTGGGTTTGGCACACAGCCTCCTCTCCTTCACCCCCGACACACAGCTGGTCAGCTTCCTGATGGGCGTCCTCAGTGACTTCTTCACCCTCACCACAGACTCCATGATGAACCGCGGGTCTCAGGGATGAGAGGGTTGTGATCACACCCCTACTTCCTCAACAGATGATGGGTGACAACGAAATGGCTTTCTCCTTCGCTCATGTTGTGTTGCTCTGACAGGACAAACTCAGGACACACAGAGTGTCACGTCTCACAGCAATAACACAGGCTGAGACCTGCCAAGGACAAGGACGGCAGTCAGACGAGGCTCAGACACACAGACTTAGTAAACACACACCTGCTGACAGAGGTTATACACACAGATGAAGTGTTTATCATTTAGAGGAGGTTAACGAGGTTACTAAAAGAGAAACCCCACAAGGACATAAAGTAACAAATGTCCCACTAAACGTAGGGACAACAACATCAACTTAGTGCAGCAGCTTTCTGTCCACAGCTTTCTTACCCATGCAGGTGGTCACAGTTGGCCAAAGGCTCACCGCATAAAACCCTGATAAAGCACCCGTCCAGATGGCCTCCTCCACCATCAGACAACAGCCAACAGGACAAACTGGAGAAAACAGGAGGACAGAATCCCTAAGACTGTCCACACAGTGTTGTGCCTGTGCTCCCCTGGCCCTCGCAGGAGAAAATTACTGTTTGCTGTTCGGGTTTCAGCTCCTGCTTCAATCTTTCCCTCCTCCAGGCTTGCGCCACACTTCACCACCCCCAACTCTCCTATACAGATTACCACTTAAAGGACTTAATGAGCAGAATCTCATTAGCCGTGGCAGGGAATGCACCCGATGACTCACGTGTTTGTGATGGAGGTTTAGAGGCGATGGCTGATGTCATGTTGGAGTGACACTCACAGGTCTGACATCAGCGTTGTTCTCATATTCAGAGACTCCGTTGGTTCATTTCCTGCTTTTTTTATTATTATTAAACGAGGTGAATGGGAGGGTAAAGGTGACAGCAGCAGGTACTGTGATGAAAGTCCTAGAGATAAAACTTCCTGACCTCTTACAAGATCACAGTCGGTATTTGGATCACTGGGTATTCATAGATGAAAAGATGAGCGTGGATGTGGAAAGAGGAAATGAAACAAAGAGACACTTGGGTGGAGAGTATGAGGCCTGACACAGCAGCGTCTGAGTCACCCAGAGATAAAAGTATTGACTGCTGAACCGAAAAGCTGCACAAACTCCCCAAGAGGATGGGTCAGCCTCCATCGAACAGAAAGTATCAGCGCTGTTTAAAGATCAGACTGAAACTAATGCTGCAGGTGTTCTCAATAATCTCTTTTGAGCTTGATGATGACAAGAGACAAAGATGAAGAGGAAAAATGAATAATTGTTTCATTGATTCAGTGGTAAAATTTCTGTAAAACCTGTTCAAACAAAATGGATCATGGAGGAAGTGACACATTTTTGATGCATGTTAACTGAATTAGAATATGATTTAAACTAATTGTGTAAATATACAAACACCCCCTTTATATTTTCTATTAATCATTCTTTAAATCCATATTATTTTCATTTGTTTCCTGATTAGATATTTGTCTTTTATCATCAGAAGAAAATGTTAAAACAGTCGATTCTACATGTGTCAACTCTGAGAGATCCCAGTGTTTAACATTTAAAATGATACTTATGATGATGGAATATTTATTCATAGACAAGATTATATTATTATTGTTGTTTGTTTATTTATCAGCCAGTTACAGACAAAAACAACACGAAGCACTTACAGTGTGTTACTGATTTAGAAAATGTAATTAAATTGCTGATAAATGATGTACAGTGAGTTCATTTATTTATTTATCATGGGCAGATTTTTCTGTTTGAATGACTGCACACAGTGAGTTTTATGCTCTATGACCTGCTCTATTGGCCCAGTTGGCACTGACAACACACACACACACACACACACACACACACACACAGCCCATTTCGAGTGCCCTGATCGTTTCTTTTCCTCTCGTTTTCTTTCCCCTCTGCTGCCCGAATCACTATCATTTCTGACAGGTGAAGGAAGCTTTAATGCTTTAATGAGATCAACTGGGAAAGCCACGCCCCCTCCTGATCTGGGATCAGGTTACTGATATAAGTGGCAGTCCTATGTCAGCAGCACTTCATCATCACAGCAGGTAGAAATGACAGTGTGTGTATGTATAAATCCTCATAATGTCAATCACAAAGTTTTATATGAAGATTTGGTTTAGGTTATTAATGTAAGTGAGAGGGTTGGTGTAATCCTCGAGGGAATTAAAGCAAGTTAATGTAATGTCCTCTGAAACAATGCAAACATTACTGTGAGTGTGTGTGAGTGAACAAAGCTCAATGCAAGCCCACCACAGAGAGCCACTTAAAGGATTCACAGGTGGATCAGTGACCAACACGTGACTGACCGTCGCTGACACTCACACCATAACAAACACACACATTAACACACACGCATTCTCATGCATGATAAGCGTCTGAACAGTATGAAGAAGATGATGATGAGGTCACTGCCCAGTACGGATAAAAAAGCTAACTCATGTTAAGGTGAAGTACCATGACACAGCACGCAAGAACATGTTATCACACACGTGCCTGTACTGTGTGAGTGTCACACACACACACACACGCAAACACACTTCCATAGAAACACACATAAAGGCACAAGTGACATTGATGTGATGTCATAATTATTTTAAGTGTAAACTCCACACAAAAGAAAATGTTCAAATACAAATATGTTATTATTTTTTGTAATGACTTTGCTTAATCCTGGTGAGAGTCCTGGTCACATTACACTATACCTTCAATTTGCTCTGCACATAGCATCATATGATTTCAGTTTGTAGATGCTACATGTTCTCGATAATCATGTCATGTGTGTTGTACCATCAAATGTTAATTCATTTGTGCTTTTTGCAGTTTCAGATCTATTCCAGAGAACATTACCTAAGCTTTGAGAGGCAACATCAAAACAAAGAGTTTGGCTACAAACAGAATTTTTCCTCAGAGCGATCCTGGCGATGTGCTCTGCTGAGGGACGTCGGGGGCTCTCCAAGCTTACAAATGCATGTTTGAGCAGTGATGGCCTCTTGGCGGCCTCAAGGCAATGCCCCTTTGGTTCCACAGTGCAGCAGGCGCTTTGGCCCTGGTGCACCTGCATGCACGGCTAGCTGTTGTAAGGAGCTAAAATAAACACAACTAGCTTTCATTCACATTCCTAATGATTATAGAAAATAAATGCTCAACTAATGCATGCTAACAGGTGATTTCAGGTTTTTGCTCCTTTAGGATTTGCATTTAGGATCTAAGCAGAACATAGAAGTAGAGACTATAGGGTTTATTTCATATCATTTATATGCACGTATGTATGGTTGTTTTATACATTTATTCTTGCTTTTCAGGTGTGCAAAGTCAGTTAAAAGATGACTGTTAAGAACATTTTGTGATATTTGGTTGAATAACAGATGTAATGACAGCATCACACCTCTGACCCACTGACTTAACTAAATATTATGTATCTTCTCTAGTTATGTCTCTAGCTCTTCAAAGCAGCTGTGTTGGGTTGATGTTTTTTAGGGGGCTTTCTGTCTCAAACTACCTTTTCAGCAGGTGAAATACTGAGTAGGGTTTATATCTAGACTTTCAAGTTGTTGCCACTAAATAACATTTTATTTGCAAGAGGCTGTCTGTCCAGTTGGATTGGAAGAATTCCTTTAGACTGTTTGTTACATGCATGTTTATATGGAAAACATTGTCTTTGTGACATGTTGTGAATTTAGATAGTTCCATGACAAAAAATGACTTTCCTTCAATAAGTGTTTGCACATAAAATGTCTCCATATTGCTATTTTAGTGCATAATTTACAACCTAAAATTGCACTCAGCATTGCCAAGAAATATTATACACACACACACACATATATATATATATATATATCCTCACTAATATACACACAAGACACAGAGCCGTCCTCACACACACACACACACACACTTAAGAAGTAAGGTCTCATTCAGTCAGACACACACACACTGAGTCTCTCTCAGCTCTGCCAAGGCTGCAGAGGAAAGCTGGCGAGCACACAGTCTCGCTCAGCCTTGTGACCATGCTCTCTGCTGAGCTGCACTCAATCAAGATGCCAGAGGAGGGCTGAGAGTCAATGGCATTTACATGAGGAGTGTGTGTGTGTGTGCGCGTGTGTGTGTGTGTGTGTGTCGAGCACCATGATGAACTGAGAGGCCATGATCAAAAACAGAACTGAACAAGTGAATTCATTTGACTCGATATAAAATTTATTACAAAAAACACACAAATGATTCTCATAAAGTGACTCAGAGCAGAAAACTAAAAGATACTCCTAAAGGATATCTACCTTTAGTTTTTCTATTTATAGAACATATCCTCTAAATTTTAGAGACACGTTATAAATGTATTTAACAATTATTCTCTTTTTATTTTAGAGTAGTTTTTATCTACTATAGTGTTTTTACAGGACCACACCTGCTGTTTTTAACGTTTTCACTTATTTACTTCCATTGATGTTCATTTACAAGATCATTATTTTGCAGTGATGTTTTTTTTTGTTTTTTTTTTAATCATGTGTGTGGAGCCAGTGTGGAAAAGTGAGGTGGGTTCATAGGCTGTATAAAGAATCCTGTTGATTTGTGGACTCATGTTTTGAAGACAGGAGATTGAATGTCACCATGTTGATTGTTTGGAGCCAGAGGTGACCATATTTGGATATGATGAGAGGAGTAAGGATGTGGGTCTGACCATTAAACCTGAGTTCACTGCCCAGTGGGGATGAAACTCGATGAAGCATCAGATGACTGAAGAGTTGCCTTTAGGTAATGGCATCAGGATGATGTGGAAAAATGTATTGACTATTTCATGATTGAAAATGATGATTTTTGAATTGAAGTCAATTGGAGTCACAGTTTTTCAGAGGCAGCATCTAGTGGCTGTCGGTACACCTTTTCTGCATTTACGCATCCATTTCTATATAAAGTTTATTAGTGGGTGGTACAATGCAAAAAGAAATCTAGAATTTAGAAATTCTAGATGTGACAGCTGAATATCCCAGAGCTTAAAGTGTTAATTATCAAAGACTCCTCAACATCTGCTTCATTTTTCCTTTTGCACATCGAGATGAATAAATTTCCTGCTAACTTATAATTAGTCTCTCTTGATTGAAGTGTGAACTACGCATGATTTGTAGTAAGGCAGCTTCCACTTGCAAACACACAGCTCTGGTCCACATTGAATCAAGTGGCTGTTCAGGGTCATCTGCTCACATCACGGCTGTTCCTCCAGACCTGACTCCGTCCTGGATGATGGAGCGGCAGAAAGAAGGGATGGCACAGAGCAGAGGAAAGAGAGATGCGTTTAGAGGGCTCGTACTCCAGCATCCTCTCCAAGAGATCGAAGAACTGATGGTGTTCAGCCCCGTGTGACAACAAGTACTTCTGGAAAATCAAGACCAAGAGAGAAGCACTTTAACAGTTGGACATAGCGCATTTAAATCAAGTTTACAGTTATATACATTAAAAATAGACTGTAAATTAGCATCTCTAAAACATAAAATAACATTTAAGATTTTTTCTCACACAAAACATGGTTGAATACATTCTCAAATGTATCATTATTTCATATATTAAGTGATAAATAAACACTGTAGATACTTTTTGAACTGTACATATTTGGTGACAACAAAAATGAAGCACTGACTGTAATTTAATATAGATTTGTTAGCTGACAGACATAATGACATAAAAAATACTGAATACTGGGTTTTTATGATTTATTTTTGACAGTGTTTTTTAAATGTCTGCTCAGATTCAGCTCACCCTTAATGGTTTGCACTTGGACTTGACATAACGTCCGGCCTTCGAGTACTCGTTCCAGTCTAGACGACCACGGTGGAAGTACTTCTGCTTCCTGAGAAGAAAACAAAGAGATGGTGTCACTGATGACTCAGTGTGTGTTTTACAGTGTGAAGGTACAGGAGTGTGATACCTGCTCCTCTGAACCATCCTCTGAGGAATTGGTCCCTGTATTGTCTCCATCATGGCAAGATGCTCCTTATTGTCATGAGTCTGTCAATGAACAGATGAACAAGTGAAGACCAGGTCAAAAAGATCAAGCTCGCCCCACCTGTGACATTTTGTGTCATGTGACCTGGAACAGCGTGAAGCCTTCGTAGTACTCGAACAGGATGCAGCCGATGCTCCACACGTCACACGGGTGACTCCAGCCCAACTCTGTGGGAGAGGGAAGAGCTTTGTGACTAACTAAACAGGACTGACAGCTCCTGGTGACTCTGAGGGTGTAATCGACATCTCTTACCCAGTATGACCTCCGGGGCTCGGTAGTGACGTGTAGAGATAACGACAGAGTGGTGTTCGTGGTCGAAGGTGGCGCTGCCGAAGTCAACAAGCCGCACTGCGGTGTCATTCATTCTCCTTTCATTGCACTTCTGAATGGGAGACAGACACAGACGCTGAAAAGTTTCTGAACTTCACTCATCATTCAAAGCATATTTAAAATTTGTTTTGTATTTTGGCCAAATTTGGCCTCATTGTTTCTGTTCAACGCCAGAAATATAACGTAATCTGACATAACTGTGATACTTTCAAGTCAACAGTGTAGCCAGATCTACACCACACCCAGTATGTTGGTAGTAATCCCTCATTACCACTGCAGGTTGCTAGTGTAGTTTGGAAACATGTGACCTGGTGTGAAATAATAAAGATATCCATCACATAACTCCACCTGAATCTATTACTTCTTGTTTGTACAGTGTGTTTGTTTGTTTGTTTTTTCACCCATTAAACAAATGAGATTTTATGTCAAGTGCATCCCCCTGTTTACATGCTTTATGTTCAGCTATGGTAACGTTTGATTAGTGGGTGAGTGAGCATGGTTTGGTTCTCACAACACCAAAATACAGACAATAGTACATATGTGAACAGTCTGTCTGTGAATTGTAAAGGGTGTCCACAACAGATACACTGGCTACTAATGAGATGTTATGTTATATCCTGGAGG
This sequence comes from Pseudochromis fuscus, assembly GCA_900323345.1. Classification (NCBI taxonomy): domain Eukaryota; kingdom Metazoa; phylum Chordata; class Actinopteri; family Pseudochromidae; genus Pseudochromis; species Pseudochromis fuscus. Next base: position 12,951 of record OOFC01003663.1, on the reverse strand, counting down.
TAAAAAACTGAAAGTGAACACACAGCCTGTGGGTATTGATCCTGTGTTGCACAGAAAAACTGTAATATTTCAGTAAACATGAAGCAACCACTGCAGCTTGTTAGTGTGGTTTGGAAACAGGTGACCCGCAACAAGTCTGTCACATAACTCCACCTGAGTCTATGACTTTTTGTTTTTACAGGATTTTTTTTCTCACAAATTAAAGAAATTAGATTTTCTGGGAAGGTACGTTTTGTTACACTAGTTGTTTCCCCCCATTTACATGCTCTGCTAAGTTTTGATGGGTAAATGTACAGGCAATAATACATATTTAAAGCATTAGGTCCCTCTGTGAATTGTACATCCTGTGTACAACAGATAAATTGGGTCCAGCAGCCTGTTGTTAGTGACCCTGTGTTGCACAGACAAACTGTGACATTTCAGTAAATGTGAAGCTACCACTGCAGCTTGTTAGTGTGGATTGGAAACAGCAGACCTAGTGTGAAATAATGAGCAGGTCTGTCACATAACCCCACCTGAGTCCATGGCTTCTTGTTTTTATAGTTTGATTTTTGCACGACTTAAACAAAGGAGATATACTGTATGTTATTAATTAGTGATTTTCTTTTTATCTTCTGACAGAGTAATGCTGTTTTCCACTTTTACATGCTTCATGTAAGCTAAGTGAGTAGGCATGTTTCCCACAACAGCAAAATACAGACAAAAGTATTTCTATGAATTTACAACAGATAATTTGAGTATTTGAGAGTATTTGAGACTTTACTGTTTGACTTGATTACTCCTCTTTTTGGCTTATATGAGAGCAATGACCACCAATATAAGGCTCAAATTAAAATGAAAATGTAACTTTCCCATGAATACAAATGTTTTTCTAACTATGTTTCTTCAAAGATGCCTCACACTGTCCCACTGTGGTCACCAAAAGCAGCCCTGAGTTTTCCTGGATGTGTCTATAACAGGAACACATGTGGGTGGCTCACAGTTTTTGCTCACACACATTTGCATCCAAATAGGCGACCACAAAATGAAATCTCTCAGGTTGTTGTGCTGCCATTCATCCCTGCTTGTTTACCACAGTGGTTTTCTTTCAGACCCTGAAGGTCCCGGCCTTCATGCCTGCAGTTGTTGCTGTACCTTCTCAGCGTTGTACATGAGGGAGTAGTCTGAGTTGACAAAGAGGATGTTCTCAGGCTTCAGGTCGGTGTGAGTCAGCTTGTTGTCATGGAGAACTGCAGAGGAGACGGAGCAATTGGAGAGAGGAAAGAGAAAGGAAAATAGGTTTCATCAGGAGCCGACGCCCTCCTCTGGTCTATTTATTCATTTATTTTTTTGTATTGTTTAACCCTTACATACTGTTCAGGTCAAATTTGACCCACTTTGACATTTGATGACCTTTCCTAAAATGACCCAACATACACAAAAATGAAAACTGAAACACAATTTTTTTTGTACAGATGCTACAGATTTTTGTACACTGAAGCTGTCTTGGGTCAAATTTTATCCATAACTATTAAAATAGATGTATGTACATTTATAATCATTTTTAGATCTTGACAAGTTGCTTTAATCATAAAGTGAAATAGTATATGTTTCAGTTCCAGATACCTGTGACTAAACGTTTTGTGCCTTTGTAGATCCACTGTAATCTGTAATGTGATGTAATGTACATGTGTAACTGATGATGATGTTTTTGAAATTGTACTTACTTATAAGAAATATCAGTTTCATAAAATGTAAAACAATAGTTCACTAAATAAATATTTTCATAATGTCTTTTTTTTTACTTCTTTTTGTGATTATAATTTTATTCATTGCCATCACAAATTTATTTTATTTTATTTAATTTTTGTTTCTCATTGACCTTTTATATTTTTTAAACCTGGCTCTAAGAGCAACACACAAATTCCACTGTACATATACTGTCCACTGTCTGTGCAGCAAACATCTGTTATATTCAGATTTAAGTCAGCAGCACTTCAGCACCGTCAGGTAATTGTCTCCTTCTAAATATCATGTTTTCTGCTCCATCAGTGTGACAGCTACGTGATTAATCTGCTCACTGTCGTCACTGACATTGATCCAGAGGTGCACAGGGAGGAAGATGGTGTGATGTGTATTGGACTCACAGCTGACAGCGTGGCAGATCTGGTGGGCCATGTGTCGGATCTGGTTAATTGGATAAGGCAGGAAGTTGTTGGATTTCAAGAAGTCAAAGGTGCTGAGAGACAGCAGCTCAAAAGAGATGCACACATGGCCGTAGTAGTTAAACCAGTCGAGCATCTGTACACAGTTACTGGAGGGGACAGGAAACCAGGTGGAGGTGAAACACATGAAACAAAAAACATCATTTGAAAACTGACCACAGTCACAGAACCACTCACTGTTTGTTGTTTGGATCTTCCTCACTGATCTTTTCCAGCACGTTGATTTCTAGTTTGGCTGCTTCTCTGTACTTCTCCTGGTTCTTAATGATCTTCAGAGCGATGCGACTTCCTCCTCTGAGAGTTTAAATACTGTGTTTATAAATAGCAACATGACGGGCTGGTCCAACTTTCATTTTTAGATCAAACGATTACCTGCTGTGGTCCAAACACTGCACCACTTTCCCAAACGTCCCTTCACCTAAAGTGTCAACGATCTCATCTGGAAGACAGATTGAAATCAAATTAGAGCTGCAGCGTCTGGCAGAGGCCGCTCGTCCAACTGCGCTGACACCTACATCTGTCTTCGAGGATGTCTCCATTTTTGTAGATCAGGTGACCATTTTCAGTGTCCCTCTCACTGTCGGCTGCAGCCTCACCGCTGCTCCGCTGTAAACAACAACCACATCAAGGACAGGTGGAGAAAAAGACACACGTTCAAAAAAAAAAAAACCTCCACTTTTATCACCTTCCAGCTAAAACCACACTGAGTAAAATCTGACCTCTGGGCCTGACAGGGCAAAGGTCACCAGCTGCACGTACACCCGGCTCAGACTGATGCATGCCTTTAAATGCACACACAGTTTCATGTACTTTCTCAAACCTCAGTGCTTAAGTTAATTAGTGCTGACCCCAGTGACCTGAGCTCGCTCTAAAGGAGGTTAATAAGAAATGTCAAATGACTTCTGGCCTCTTTGGAGGAGCTGAGGCTCTATTTCCATCCACATGCTGAGACTGTTATTAATATCAGAAGCCCAGCATGGAAGTGAGGGAGGAGACACTCAGTGCAGGACACGAGCCACAAAATACACACAACAACACTGACACACATAAACACAAGCGATCTGTTTGGGATTTGTCGTTGAAGATGGGAGTTTAATGTCATCACAGCGGTTCAGCAGGTATCAGGTCGCATGTGAATCAAGCAGGTGCAGACGGGACAAAAAGAAACAGGATGCAAGAAGACAGCAAATCCAGATACTCACAGACAAGCAGAGGCAAATACAGTCCAGAAAACCCTTATAAAGAGCATACAGCTCTGTCTTCCCCATCGCACACACGTCTGGACCACTCAGAGGAAGGGCGAGCTGGAGCAGAGGAGAAGTGGATGGAGGGATGTTGCACTGAGGTGAAGGAGAGAAGCAGGTGAAGCAGCAGCAGAAACAACACTACAGGACCAGAAACACTAAAAGCAATGGCACAGAAAGAAAAGAAAAAAACCCCACTAAAGGACATGGAGTTGTCACAAAGTAAAAAATAGCCTGCAGTGTTGTCAGAGGAAACCAGAAGTGAAGACACAACTACACAGTCTCACCAACAAAAAAAAAAAATGACAGAAGAAATAAGTACCTTTAAAGAGAATACCGAAAAGTAAAAATCAAACGCAGGAAAAAAGTGAACAAGACAGTTAAAGTACAGACACAGAAATGAGATGAGAAGACAGGAGGTGGACGACAGACAGACACACACAGAGAGAGAGAGAGAGAGAGAGAGAGAGAGAGAGAGAGAGCTGAGACAGATGCTAATAATAAACTTTGGTCACAACCCCCTGAGAAAGTCTTCAGAGGAGAATCAAGATGTGTTGAGGAGGAGGGGGAGAGAGAGATCCAGTTTCAGTCAACTTACTTACTCTCCTCCTTGCACCTCCTTAACCCCTGCAGTATGTTGTGCTACACCTGTCCTGCTCCACATGCTCCACATACCTTTCAATATGCACTGCATGCTTTCTTTTACAGAAATAACTGACACAGCTCGCATGAAGTTTTTATTTTGCAGTTCTGCAGAAGTTTCTGTGGCTGCAGAGTAAAAATATCACAAGTATAAAAATAAAAACTGTTAAAATATTCATGTCATGAAGTTGGTTCAACAGGGAACAATGATGCAAACACTGCTTCATTACATAAAAAACAGGTTTTAAAAACCTAAATAATTTCAACAATAAGAAATCTTATAAAATGTTCTCTTGAAGAACATCAATCAATTTAAATGATTTGAAACCAGAATTGTTCAGTTCAAACGTGAACACAGGAAATGTCAGAACAGGATTGTCAGAGGCTTGAATGACTGTGTACATGTTACAGAACAGATTCTTCATATCTGGATCCAGGGAGTATCATGATGTCACCATAAGGCTCGCTCTGCTGCACACACACCTTCCTGGCTGATAAGTTCTCTACACACACAAACACAGACTGTGTCAATCTACTGAAAAACTATTCAACCACAGAAAATTAAAGGTCTTGAAACAGTTGAACGATAGTGCTTTAAGAAGTGTGCACTTTTAACATGTTTCTCTGATCTGTTGAATCACCAGTCATACAGATACTGGCAGTTTCACTCAGCTTCCTTCCTCCTGACACCATTTGGTATTTTCAAAGAATTAACTCGGGCGCTTTCTCAACTGAAAGTCAACTATTATTCATCCCAGACCACATATTGATTAAAAAGCTTCCTCCGGTGTTTCAGTTTGAGCAATAGGATGATTGGATCAAAACTGAAACTCCTGCCTTACCCAGCAGCTTATGAAAAATGATGCTGACAGTTTTGCGGTCGACATCTGGCGGCAAAAGAGAGTGAAAAAACACAGGAGCGACTTCTTCAGCCAACTCTGGCAACAACCTGGACACACACAAACACACAGCTGGGATTTCACTCTCTGAACCAAATCAAATGAAATGATACAACTGGGAAAGACTCTGCTGGTTTCTGCTGGTTAGTGATGATTACCCAGGAGGCTCTGCTGCTGCTTCTTCTGTCTCAGGCAACTCGTCCATCACCTCTGGGATGTCCTGCAGCACAGACCTGGAGACTGTTGACCTGCCCCCACACAC
>OOFC01003660.1:7665-23063 GCA_900323345.1 Pseudochromis fuscus | reverse complement strand
TAGTTCTCTGCGTCAGAGTAAAAAGTGACAAACATGTTTAAAGTTGTGCAGTGATCTTTAAATCTCAAAAAGAACACCTTGTCGGACATGATAGAACATTTTTACCTCTTCCCTCCCGTCTGTCAGCTGGCTCTGCTGACATACCGCTTTAGTATTTTTGCTGACATTTCGCTTTATCACATACATCTAGCGGCGAATGGAGAAGCGATATTTGTCCCTTTTTAATACTTTTCTTTTTTTTTCACTCGATTCACAGTGAGCATCCAAGCTCTGAGATCAAGATGGTCTTTGGGGATTAGAAAGATTAATCTTTTTTTTTTTCATGTCATATTTTAAAGCCTCTGAAACAATATTCATATTCTGTCACATGCATCCTTTACACGAGAAGGAGCTTCATACTTCCACTGATAAAAACTTGTTTATCCTTGTACAAGTAGCATTTTAGAATATTGACAGAGTTTCTAGTATCAGCAAAATAAATTGTGTGATGTACTGTTTGTTTTAAAGCACATGTCCATATATTATCCATATAATCTGGGTTTGTGGAGCTGTCTTTCACTGTCTGCAATATCACACAAGAGACTTTTTATTTTTTTTCAGATGCATTGCATAGTTGTAGCTTACTTTGTAAACCAAGCATTTGCACAAATATGAAGGGAAATCTGGTTTCATTTAGGCTGCTGCTTCCCTGCTGGCTAAATCTGAGGAACAAATGTCTTCTGCATCATCGTGCCATGAGGACTTAACACTCAATTCATCGGGGACCACTTGGAATGGAAAACCTCTCAGCACTTCACAATTATTTTACAGATCAGTGCACATTAACTCTTGCAGGTAATTGCAGCAAGCCTGGGTCTGTGAGTACAAACCAATGAAGGGCATGAGTCTTTATTTTTTTTGCAAAGTAGCAGGAATCTTGAATAAATTGGAATATTTTTAATCTATTTGTAGAATCAGATTTAGTGGATTACATGCCCAAATTATGAATCCTAGCTCTTATTTCTTACTTTGAAAGCAGTTATCCAGAAGAAAGCAAACAAAGTAAATGTCGCTTGTAACTAACACTATAAGAATGCATTGTGTATGCATAGAAAAAGCACTATTCATGTTATCCATTTGGCGGTATGGAGGAGGATGTGACTGTTGAAAGGGAAAAAAAAAAAAAAAGCACATGGCTATCTTTACCTATCTAACATATACTGAGGCTCCAGGCTGACCCAGCACTGCTTCTCAGTTTGGGTTTTTCAGAGGGCGGCAAAGCAGAGCCTGTCCTGAATTTCAGTACAAAATTTAGATATGCAAATGCACTCAAAGGATGTACGATTGAAAAAGGATGCCACATTGCCTCAAAGCCACATACTCTAAAGCTAAACAAGATTAGGAAAATTGAATCATTTCAAAAGCTGTGGGCAGAATGTAAACTGGTTAGCATTCGAATCCTCTGGGGCAGGTGACCAGCGCAGCATGTGTACAAACATACTGTATGAAGAACAAATGAGACGGGAGCCCGCGACTGTACATTGGCTCATTTGAATGAAATAATACCTGAGTGGTTTCCTACCTGAGAAATGCATTTATTTACCGGCTTTGCATCAGATGTTGTCGGTAGGCTCCTGGCCACAAATATTATTATAATTTTGGCCTAATTTCCATCCTGGCATTCTCCTGCCACATGTTTGCCTGGGGAAGATTTTGTTTGCTTTCCTGCATCTTCAATACAGGGAGCACAGTCTCTCCCTCTTTTATGTCTTTTTTATTTACTGCTTTTCCAACGTAGTAATTGAAATAAATAATTATGTATTTATTTTCTCAAAAACAATATTTCCTCTGTGTTGTAGTGTGGGTCTTAATGTGAGGAGATTTTTAAAGGCATTTTGAGGAGATTTGTTTACCCATCAAACTAAAAATAGGTGAAATTGATAGTGATGGTGATTATGGGAAAACAGATAAACATGTCCAGATATAACCACCACATGGGGGCTGCGGTTAGTTTAACGAATGCCAGTTTAAATTATGTGTATTAAAATGGATGTTTCATTGATGTGTTGTTACCAGCGGGAGATGTGAGATCTGCAAAGGTCATTCAAACACAAACTGACCCGTCGACCCCTGAAAACTGATACGTAAACAGGCAACTCTCTAATAAAGTCTAACATTTCAACTGTTTGTTTTCTCTGACGTCATCGGTCTCCACAAAGAACGGCTCAGAATTAGCTTAGCTGTTTAAGCTTTTAACAGCTTTGGCAACATGTTACCGTGCATCTGGCACCTTCACAGAGCTTTGATGGTGTTGGATGTATACGGTCTTATCGGTTGTATTCTGGCTGACCTTTACGCTACGTTCTCAAGGCTCAACTCTATATTTGTCATATCAACAGCAGAGTGATACTGTTTCCATGCAGCTCTCAAATGACATTGTGGGAAACAAATCTTGGGTCAACACTGGAGTTAAGGTATATTTTGGACACAGAGGCGCAGACTGATGCACAGATGGGTGTTTTGCGGTGGGTTTTTAAGTACACGTTAAAAAAACATAATTCGGCAACTGTTGCAGAATGTTCATTTTTATTTTATTTCATTTGGCAAAATTTGCTGTTTGTTTTTACCCCTTTCCCGTTCCTGCTTTTACAGGAAAAACATGCAATAACTACTCTCTGGAGCTACCACATGACCAGATCTAACTTCTGTATTCACACCCTCTCAATACAGAGCTTGTTGGAGTACTGGTGTCAACAATCTGCTTAATCTCTTCCACCACTGGTCCATACTGACTAAACAGATAATTGTTCAGCTTTTGAAACAGGAAGTCAGTGCACTGGTGTTTTTAAGAGTAGCTGGTTTGAGTTCAGTGTGTTGTAATTCAATAGAGTGTAAAATATGGTCCATGAACTAACAATTATTACCAAATACTACCTTATTACATTTAAGATAATATACTTTTTTATTCTTGATCCACAAATATATTGCATAAATATTGTCTTCTTCTTTTCTTCTTTGTGTAACTGTGGTGTTCTATAAAGTTGTTGGACGTCTGATATTTTTGGGATACCATTAGATGACAGTGTAAACTCTATTGAATGCAGATCTTCCTGTGCTGCCACATGGTGTAGTGTAACAATCATGACTGTTTTTTTTTTTTTGACCATAATAAAAACACGCACTCCCAGCTTTATTTCTGTTGTGTTAGATTATCTGCTTACTGAAAATTTAAAGGAGAAACCCAATTTTTATACCTAATTCCCAGCACTTCCACATTATCCCCTCCTACACTGTCTCCAAATACCCAACTACATTCATGCATCTTGCAGAGGTTCAAAATTTTACAACAATGCTTCCTTATAAAGTCCTTTATTCATTCGACTGGTTGTTGTTTGAACTCTTTGTCATATTTTGGAGTCTATTTTTATGTCAGTCAAGCAGTTTATACATTTATTTTGTGTCTTTATTGGGCTGGTGTAGTTGTCTTACATAAAGTATTGTAAATGAACCTTATTATTATTATTATTATTACTTTAAATGAGACACTGATTTTCCAGTGTTTCCTGCCATGTTTAAAATATTAAAAAACCTAAATCTGAACCTTTCGAGTTGTAAATCTGAAACATGAATATCATATGTTTGGTGTAATCTGGCCTGGTTTTCAGCACAGTGTAAGAAACAAACGCAGCTGCCTTTCCTACTCTTTCCTCCATGTTTTGCAAAGACCAGTTGACACTTGAAAATGCCAAGTCTCTACAGGACACTGACATTATTCCAGCCGAAGCAGCTAAAGCACGCAGCCATCACAGATCAAGGGAAGTGGGGTTATGCAAATAACAAAATGAAAGGGACTGGGTATTTGGAAAGAAATCTATCCTCATTTTGGAAAGACTCCCAAATAAGTAAATATATAGCATTTGGATTCCAGTGCCAGACAAATTCTTGAACGCAGAAGGTCCAAACATGTGTTCACAATCTGTTTCTCAACTATGTGACACCAACCTGTCGCACAACTGCTGCCTCGACCATGGCCGACTCTGACATTAGTTTTTCAGTATCTACACAATGAAGGTTTAGATACGACACTTAATTATTCAAGCAGATGTTTTGTAAAATACAAATAATAAACTTGCTCAAACGTTGTCTGTCCCTTGGAAAGATTAATATGCGATCATTTAATGCCTCCTGACATCTGATGATTTATTATTTCCTGGGTCATGCAGTAAGAATCTGGTGCTGTTAAAAAGACAATCTGCAGCACATGTAATTTGCACTAAAGATGGTCGGTGCAGTAATAATATGCAGTTTCATTTGCCTCCGTGAAACTGGAGTGAAACATAAATGTTTTAATACGTGCACCTAAAAATAAACTGTTGCTCCATAACAACGAGGAAATCTGACTCTGCCCACCCCCATGTTGGACAAACTATGCATCCAGCCAGCAACCTGTTTGTTGAACCCTGTTAATACCAATGTACTATTTAATATATTAAGAGCTTAAAACCATAACTGGGTTGTGCTTTAGAGAGATTTAGTTTGGCTTTGACAAGAAGGGCTCAAATGCCATGCTGCTCAGTATTAATCCCAAAAACAGATTTACTACTTGTAAGATATTTGGAAAATATTTTGGTAAGTGAAACGGGGAGATGTTAATGGCGAGGGGGCAGGGGTGTCGCGGAGTCGTTGCCTGAGAGCCTGAAGTGAAAGTTGGGTCACAGCAGAGTGCAGTATATTAAGTGAAGAGCCAAGAATGTGTGTGATAAATCTTGCTCAGCCCGGTGCTAAGTGTCACATTGTGTTTATGGTGTACAGATTGCATACTGCTTGTTTTCTCCAAGGCCCGGGCCAAGACAGGCTGCTTTGGCTGGCGGACAGACTGGCGGACCGACTGACTCCGCAGACTTGGCTTGGCTCGGGAGTTTTTCCGGGTTAACTTTGTTGTCTTTGATAACCTGGCCATCTCGCTAGCTCAATGGCCACCTGACTGGCTGACTATGAAACTGCCTTACAGCCTGATAAGTTGTTTTATTTGCTGGTTGGCTTGCTGCCTCACTGCCTGCCTGGTTGACTGATCGGTTCGCTGGCTGGCTGTCTGAGTGAGGTTGTGTGATATATGATGTGGTTCAGTGTGGTTGCGATTAACGGATTGGCAGAACAGTTGCATTCATTAATAACTCCACCCTATAGGGCTCGAGCGGTCCCTGACTGCACGCTGTAATTGCTCTCGCATCACTGTTTTTGGAAAAATTAATAAAGCTCGTCTTATGATTTGTAGATTGTCATTTTGAAATGTGTTTACTCTTCCATTTGAAAGTAAATATCAATTGAGTGCCGTTTGTGGTGAAAAATTCATCAGAGGTGTCATCATCACTGCGCCTGACTGTCAAAGAGACGGAAACGCACCGTTTCCCTGCGCTGCATATAGATCTCCTTTGAATCTCACCCACTCATTGCTGCAGGGTTTGAAGAATTTAAGTTAATAAACTGGCTCATAAGGCAAGATTAAAGATGCCGTGTAATTTGATTAACTGAATGGGAACGAGAGAGGCCACAGATGGGAAAATAAGCTTTTCCAGGGCCTCATTAAAGGGAACAATCCTGTAAAACCTCCTGGGTGAAATTCCACTGTGAAGAAGCTTTATGAATAAAAAAAAAAAAAAAAAAAAAAGAGAGAAATTTTTCACAGAGTTTCAGCATACTGTTGAAAAGTGGTTGCAGAGGAACATTTTGTAATAATTTACATGCTCAATGAGAGAAATGTTTCCAGTTGCGGTGGCCGCTCTGAAGGGAAACATCCTGTACCTGATCCCGCAGAATTATTTTTGTCTTCAAACTTGCTAAGCCTCATTGTTCAAACATCGTAAATTTGTTTCTTCATTCTTAGTTTCCCAAAAGCAAAACACATATTATTTTGATTTTCCAAATGTGTGTTCAATTCTAGCGTAACTGGGGATATTTTATTTGTATGTCCAGTCTATGCTGTTTATTGATTATCAGTATAGTGCATATAAAGGGAAACACTGTGTATCAGCTCCCCAAGTATTATGTCTGTCACAGCTATTATATAAGGCATGGAATATATTGCAGTTATGTAGTATTACATAACAGCATTTTGAACCAATTACATTGTAAATAAATGTATATGGGTGTGAAAATCTCATGTCTTGTTACCCATCCACAGAGCTGACCAGGTTTGGTGTTTCACATGTAAATAACAAATTTAATGTGTGTTTAAAACATTATTCATTCCACGCACTTATCTGCAGGTAATACATATTTTTCATTAATATGGGGAGGTTCATCTGAGAACTTTATAAAAATAAATAAACACAATATAAAAACATGTGCCAAGTTCATTCTAATTCCTTCCCAATATGGGCATATTTTCAATGATGTCTGACTTCATTCCCTCATCCACATGTGCCGGGAGATCAAGATTAGGTGTCTGCAGAATGAAAACCCAGGAAGCTCACCTGCTCGCCCTTGATATTACGCTGGAAATATAAAATCCATTCCCAGATTTAGACATCTCTCGCCACCAAAAAATGTTCTATTCTGTCTGGAGCCACAGTCTGCCTGTCTGCAGCAGCGTCCCTTATTGGCTCAAACTAGATGTCTTAGTTATTGGGATGAAGAAATCCCTGTCAGTGGACATTCGTGGGAGAATCCCCCCCTTTTCTCACTCTCAGCGAGGTGAGGTTAATTTATATTTCTCAGACCTGTTCCTTTCTCCTTAGAAATGGATTCAGTTGAAGTGTTGGCGCCGGATCGTTATCGCCGTGCTATCATTCCGCCGGGACAGCCCAGCCATCATCACAAATGGCCGTTTTTCACCGGAATAAAACATATGAATTAAACTTCATAAGCTTATCTGGTCTTTGATATGTAGAAAGCCCAAGGTTTATTTCCACATTAATCCCCACACCCGTCTATTGCTTTGGCTCTTTGATGCATGAAGGTGGGTTTAGAAACTGGAATCTGCCAGGTATATATAACTGCATGTTTTACCCATCGCTTGAGCTTCAGGCCCTCTTTTCTCCCCCTCCTCTTTCTTTTGCTCTGTGTCTCTCTCGCTAACACACACGCAGGTTTTCCCTAAGAATTTCATTACAAAAGGCAGCCATATGCATTGAAATACTGCCGGCAAGCAGGGGTCATGTAGCCCGATACTGAATTTCCCTTGCCTTTGTGCAATCTTAATTGTCTGTCATTTCTGTCTGCAGCCCCGTCTGTGCGTGCTCCAAATAAAACCTATGGAAACATGAAAGGTGGAGCACTGCCCTCACTTTCATCAAGAGATCGCTTACCTGGCCTTGCCGTGGCTACCCCAGGCTTGTGTTACGTACCTCATAAAAGTAGCTCTTGTTTCACCAATGCACTGCCCCATCTGAGCGCTGGGCTAATCTGTCAAGCCGAGCTCCCAGGCAAATTCTTCTGCAGCGTAATAGACACTGTTACAAACTCTGCTGCCTTTCCCTTACGCTCGTTTTCCCCCCTCATTTTTTTGCGGAGGGCTCCCCTGATGCCCTCTGATGTTGCTGACAGTTGAGGCTGGATGCCACGGTGAATTTATATTGTGCTACTGCATCTGTCATTGTTTTTACCGAGGTGTTGACCTCTACGCGTCCTCATCAGAATGTTGCCTCAGTTCTGCAACTCCAAGCAAAACAGATACCTACAACTCGGGGTTGATCGCGAAGGGTATTCGCTGCCGCAGAAATCCCTTACCCGTTTCGATAGTTGGTGCAAAACTTTGACAGGCAGTTGGAAACCTCGGGGGAATTAGGTCATGGAGGGATGGGAGAGGGAGAGGGAGACAGAGGGCCCGGGGGAGTTGGGCAGTGTTTCTATAGCTCACACTGTACACTGCCACAACAGGATGCATTCACAGGACTGAAATACTCTGTCAAACCGTAACCTATCTAGTGTCCTTCATGCTTCACCCCTGACATCCTTTTGATCCTCTCAACCTTGATCTCATTGTCGCTTTAAGCCCGTGTTGCCATTATTCATAAAATCTCCTCTTTGTATAAATATGTATGGAAAGCAGTCCATGAAGGACATTATCGCTTTGTAAAGAAACACGAGCGTATGGCTCAAAATTTTCACTCCGTGTACTGATTGCTTACTTGCCGCTATAGCTGCTGATGTCCCACCATAAAAGCTTATTCTCCTTTATCGTCCCTTGATGGCATCAAGGCAGATATAGGGGTTACAGCGGGACAGAGACAGTGACAACCTTTCTGTTTTTGATGGCTTGTGCCAGTCACTGGCCCGTGAACAAAGCAAGACAGTCACTGTATTGAGTTTATTTCTCTTAAAGCAGCCACCAGTGATCGCACCCTCCGTAAGCCATATACAAAACAGTCATGGTATTTTAAGCAGATTTCCTCTTAAAGGGGAGGAGAGGCGGGTGTTTCTCCTTTAAAGTGGTCTTATCACGGGGGCTGTCGACTCACTGGAAAGCCTGACAGCTACAGCCCGCTGAGGCACCGAGTGGCCTTGCTGTGTCTTCTGCTGTTAACGACAGACAGGCGGGACAGCCGTGCAACTCCGCTATTCTTCTCGTCATAACACAGAGTGGCATGGACCTTTTGCCTACTTATTTATAGACATAATTCTTTTTGTGTGCGTTAAAGTGAAATTAAATGACTTTGATATGTTTATGAGCATGGTAATGGGGAAAATCTGCAATACATGAGGAATATTTTCTAGTATGAATAAAGCATTTGCTCCACCACAGCCTTGGTGATGTGATTGTTTCTCTTCAAAGTGCAGCGCTGTGTTGCGTACCTCTATGATTTACACACACAAAATCTGAAAATTAAAAAGGTTTTGTGAAGAGTAATGTTTCTCACCACCTTTACTTTGAAAAGTTGAGTCGTCACCTTTATGCTAATTCAAGTCAGGTTATTTAAGTGAATGCTCTTGTCTCAGCCAGGGGTCAACGTTAAGTTAAAGGCCTCAGCCATATGTAGTAAAGTAAACTAAGCCTTGGCATTGTATATAAAGGGGCCTGTAATATTCATTATGCTTAACAACACACTGAGATGAGAGTTAAGCTCTCCTCACATTCCAGGCCAGTTATTAGTCAGCATTATAGTTTATTTGTCCAGAGGTAAGATAAACCAGAATCCTCTCAGCCGCCTCTGCTCGGGACCTACAACACTGCCTGGTTTGTTTGAACAAAGGGAAGTGTTCTCTTATGACAAATAGTCCAATAACACCAGATAATGCATACACGCTCTCACAACCAGATAATGCCACTGTCGAGCTGTGACTGAAACTTATTAGATCGTTGCTTCTTCTTCTTCTTCTTTTTTTTTAGTTGCACTTTGATGTTGTGTTTTTTGGCATTTGTATCAGAGCATTTATCACAGTGCTGACCACGGACATACTGTATCAGTGAAACTCAAGCTCCGAACACGGGAGTGAGTTTGTTGTGTGGAAAATATTTGAACACTTTTGAAAATGAGATAGTAAGTCGAGTTGTTGCCGGAGCTTTCGATCATAAGAGCCGCGTCTTAAAACTATTCCAGTTCATCAAGTAAATATATGTGTATGTTTTCTATTCTTAACTTCATAAATTTTATTTTTGTTGATATACTGCAGAGTGTGTTCACATCAGATCCAAGTAACAACACTGGGTCAACTTTGCCTCCTAATAAGTGGGATCTAGATGTGTTTACACCAGCAGCAAACTCTACAACTGTCTTGAAGCCTGCAGCCTAATTGGAAACATGTATCACTACAAACATTTGAATATGACTGCAGTAGTGACTTCATATGGGCTTCAATATGATATTTTAATGTTTGACAAAAAAGTTATTGAGAGATTTTAAAGTAAGGTGAAATTAGTGCATCATCTGCTTTTATTTTGTAAGTAGTCCAAAGATAACTACAGTAAATTAAAAAAAAAGTTAAATGCAAGGTGTGACACACACACATAAAAAGCCACATGCATCCTCAAACAAACCAAACCACCCGTGAATCCACCCGTTTGCTCTTGAGTGTCTAAATGTTTCTAATTAGCAAGAAGCCATGGTGTTCCCTCTGTGACTGCTTACTGCCTGCCCATCACACTCACTTCCTGATGTGTCCTGAGGATGAACTTTGAGAAAAACATGGATTGGAAAAAAAAAAAAAAAGCATCTTCTTCTTAACCAAACCCAGCCTACAGTGAGGCAGCTTGCGGGCTGCCTGCTGCCGCTGCACACAACATTCCCATCACAATCATGTTCAATTGTCCCCTAATTGTCCTCTTCTCTCTCCCCAGAAGAAGTTGCTGACATGAGAAATTAGGCAATCAGGATGGCATTAGTGCATGAGCGGAGGACTGGGACATGGTTATACTATAATGTATAGGCCCCATTGGGGGTGCAAATAAGCAGGAAAATACTCACATCTCCCTTTGAAGTGATGGCTGCTCCCAAATTAAACTCTTAGTCACAGTGCTATCAAAAGGATATGGCTGTTAGCGGTGCCCTGCTCTGATCTGAGCACACTTCTGGATCTTTTTTACATTGTGACTTCTGATTGATGCCCTTTAGGGTGGATCATTGTGAGTAAACATACATATTCCTGTCGTTTCAGTGCCTGTGTCACAGAGGAGCTGAGGAAGTATGGGTTAATATTCAAGTATTAACAGAGCTGCAGAAGAGATATGGGGGGATTTAGACTAAATATACAATATATGTGTGTGTGTGTGTGTGTGTATGATGAAAGCTCTATACTGTGCTAATATAGGCAGAAACTACAATTAAAATTTTGCTTTGTGTTTGTTATGTTAAATTTGACTTAGTATTTTGACATATTTTGATTATACAACTGAAGTTAAATTAGTTAAATAATTAAACAGTCATATATTCTAATGTGAGAGATGTATTATACAGCTTTACAACAATTACAAAATCTAACAAAAAAAATATATTGGTGTTGCGATAATAACATATGGAAAAAACTGTATTCAAATAAACTGGGTCAGGTATAACACCAGGAGAAAAAAAAAAGAAGCTGAAAAGTTCCCCCAAACCTCCTGGGGGATTCAATGAGATTACCCCCCAAAAAGATTGAATTAGTTTGGCCAACAGAAGGAAGAAATGCTAGAAACTAATGGCAAATAACAAGCTTGTGACAATTCATCAGGCAACTTCACAGAGGGGAGGGCTTCGCTGGAATGCCTGAGACGGGACCTTTCCCCTGTGCTATGTTATTCTAACAAACAATGTCAATGAGATGGCATCCTACCTCTCACCAATTTGCATGGTTGTCAGAGGAGTGAAAGCCAGTTTAAAGGTACATCCTTTATGTGCCGGAGAAAGGATTAGGGCCAGCCCCACAAAGACGCTTTGATTTTCTTGCAAATATGTTTTAGAAGTTTGGCTGAGAAAAGTGAGTTTTCAAAGCTGCAACTTTTCCAAAGCATATAATTTTATTTTATTATTATTATTATTCTTTGTGCATGTGTGTGTGTATTCAATAATAAAGTTCACCCCCTTAAATGAAAGTATGTATAATGTAATGTTGAACGATGTTTAGATTCTCAAAGGTTACATTGGAGTGAAAGTGAAAATAATAATATGATTGTTTCAACTTAAAAAAAAAGTAAACCACAAATGTTTTAAAATTACAGGATGTACTTTTTGCCTTTTCAAACTTCCAAACTCTGTGAGATTTTGCTTTTTTGTTTTGTTTTGTTTGTTTCTGAATCTCTGACTTAAAGCTTCTCACCACTAAGTTCAATGATGGACACACTGATCCCACATAAACAGAAGGAGCGAGGCTGTGCTCACCATATGCACTTAGCGATGAGGTTAGAGTGCAGCTCTCATTAGCATGTATAAACTCCCTGTGTCAAGAGGTCGCCTTTGAGCCTAACGCACAAAATCTTGCGCAAAACATGGCTGACACAAAGAGTATCTATGTACGTGAGGGATGTGCACTGCTGTCTTTACTACTCAACAGTGTAAAAGTAGATTTAAATCCTTCAAAACAATAATTCATAGTGTTGTCAGTTTAACTTTCTACCTGAAAACAATTAATTAAAAGGATTAAATTAATTTTAAATCAGGAAATTTGCAAAACCTGTACAAGTATTTATAAGAGTGCAAAAAACAATAATCAAATTGTATTATTTATTAAGTGAACATGAAGAAAACGAAAGCTTTATCCAGCAGAGCAACTTCCCCTGAATATTTAGCATCAGTACTTCCTTGGAGGAGACTTACAGAGATCCCTCACTGTCCAATAGTTGCTCACAAGTTTAAGTCACTTAATCGATTGATGGCTACATGGTAGCAGGATTCCCAACAACTCCAGCTGACATTATAGGGTTTACACACACACACACACAAAAAAACACACCGCTTCATGCTTAAAAAAGATCACCAGAGAGGCGATGTCCCTTCGGTGGCAGTCCAGCACAATGTGTTCCAGTTCACTTTCATCATGTTGTACCAGCTGAACATGGTGTAGCTTTCAGCCCTGCCCTGTGGGAAACCAGCCTGTCTTTTCTCTCGCTGTGTGTTTGTGTGTGTGTGTGTGTGTGTGTGTGTGTGTGTGTGAGATGCTGTCGAGCTATGTTGTCCCAAGCTTTCAGCGGCACAAACTCCCTGTCCTAGGGCCTCCAGCGTGGATTGGCCACAGAGACTCTGTGTGGCATGCTCGGATGAATGCTACCCCTGATTCTCTACCAGAATGCCACCAATGCAACCCCTAAAGCATGTCTGTTGGACAGCGCCGCGCTGCCAAGAGAGGGACACTTTCTGGATCTCTTGTTCGGTCTCTCTCGCTGTCTTCCTTCCTTTTCTTGCCTTTTATTCTCGGGATCTTTCACTTTAAAGGCAAACAAAGCAAGTGTCAGTCTGGAAACAATGCGATCCATCTACAAGTCTCAATAATACAATTACACACATGCAGATATACACACTCACCACACTGCTCTGTGTCGGTGGCTCGGGTAAATCTGCCTCTTTAGGAGATCTTGTGGAAATGTCCTCTGTTCATGTTTATGGGTCAAACCGTGAAACCCGATCATATCTTCTAATAATGGTAATTGTTCTGTTTATATCACATGTGAGAGTCGGCCTTGACTCCAGAGCTGACTACGTGCAGCAGTAGTCAACCAGTAAATTGCTCCCTTGTAATTGTTTGATTACAGTATACTGCCTGGGACACTGGATAATGTAATCACTGCTTCAGTCAGGGTTTTGCACATTATTTTATTTAATTATTACTTTTTTTTCTCCTTTCTGTCTTTACCCCTGAGTTCATGTCGAAACAGCTGTCTGGCATATAATACGGTCCTCAATGACTTGTGTCAACAGGTTTACGAAAATAACAATGTTCTCATTGTTTAGATAGGCCGTCGCTCCAGACGCTCCGAATCTGGAGCTGTTGACGTTCTTGAATACTTTATGATATTAATTCTCTCCCCCAAGGTTACTTAACGTGACCTAATAACAAGTGCCCTTATTTTTGTAAATGTATGTGACAAATTCTAGCGTAAAACTTGATCCGGCTCTCCGTGAACGTTTCACCTAGCACAATAAATCACAGCGCTAAATAATATAAATGGGAACAAGAATAATACATGAGAGATTCTGTTCAGCGTCACACATAAAGAGAGTAATCTAATTAGATGGTTGTTTAATTCAAGTATCAGTTCTTGTCTACAGAGGGGAGGGATTTTAATCACAATGTGAGTCAGATGGTCATTCCTGGGCCTGGCTGCTCCTCATAGAGATCCTTAAAGACCTGTATGCAGTTCACGTTAAAGTCGGCGGCTAAGCCTTGAAACGAGAGCGGCCACAGTGCTCATTACATTTTGTATTTACTTTTTGGCACTGTTAAATTTCTTTAGAGACCTTAAGCAGCTGTGGACATTCTGCCAGTTCACCAATTAATACTTAGGGGCCAAATGTTACCAATCTCAGGGGACTCAAAACTAAACAAACCCCAGGTCTCCATTTTCAAGCAACCTTAGAATAGAGGATGTGAGAGTTTGAATCAAATATCTCCTTTCAGATGTCTGCTTTGTTTACATTTCGCTTCCTTTTGTATCCCCTTTGGGAAAGCTAAGAAATGGTAATAATGTCAAGACGTGCTGTGTCTTTAATGGCTCAGACGAGGAGGAACTCGCCCCCAATGTCCGTATGAAACCAACGCCGCGTGGTGGGTGTATGTAGAAAAAGCCTAATCAATTCTGAAGCTGATATGTAGGTAAAATAAATGAGACTTCAAACTAAGTAAAGTAGTCCCCGAGGGATAAAAACAAGGCACAAAGGTAGACGCACTCTGTGTGACACACGCAATGTTTCATCTGTGAAAAATGCCAGAGAGCCGTGGCCTGTTTAATGTAGACTCGGAGAAGGTGGATTTGTTTGGTGTCAGATCCAGTAAATAATTAGCTGATTCGGAGCAATGTGGAGTTTTTCAGAAACCGAACCTCAAGGCCACAATAGCATCAAAGATGTAAACACCTATGGCAGAGGCTGTGGGATGTAGGAGGAAAATGGCAGTAAAATCTTTTGGGAAAAAATTAATTTCATAGATAATTCCCATTTATTTTTGTGATTTCACCTTTAAATACCAATAAAAAAAACTATCACGCAATATAAGTGGCACAGGACAAATGGTTTGCCACTTACTTTGAGTATCATTTGTATAAAGTATGCAATCAATTGGAAATGTTTGACAAAAAAAACACAATATATCTCCAGCTTTTATTTATGACTTTAAACAAACTTAAAATATCTGTTTAGACAAGTATGAAAAAAGACATCTGCAGCTTTAAATAATATCGTCCAACACTGATCCATATATCACTTTTTGTTGTCAAATTGTACCCATGCAATCTGACCTCATACCGTGGCTCAAGTTCAAGTCGTGCAGATGTTTCGTTACAGTTACTTTGATTCCTGTTAGTGTTCGGATCGCGTCCCCAGTGATGAGAGTTTCAGGTTTTGCAGCGAGCGGCAGTTTGGCAGATCTAGTCTGAAACACACTGGCTTCACAATCAGCAGTGAAATCAGTCCTCAGAAATGTCTGTACTAACCAAACATTATCTGTTGGTGATTATGTAGCACCACTGCTGAGGTAGTGTGATCCAGTGCACAGAAGTGGCCCCGGGGAGCCCTCCCTTTTCTCGAGAACTAATGTTTACAATCGTTTAGGGGCGTCTGTGGAAAGCATACAGGAGACACTGGCGTATGTTTGTCTCCGTTTTGAGGATTGTGGTTAAGCTGAAGCTCATCTGGCAACCTTATGGGCCGCTCATCCAGTCTAAAGCTCCTGTTGTTCCTTCTTTTCCTGTCCTCTCCCTCTATCACACTTACTTATTTTACTCACTTTGCTTTTTTCTTATTCCCAGTTATCCTCCCATTACATAACCCCCCCCTTTTTTTTTTTTTTTTTAGTTT
>OOFC01003642.1:0-25608 GCA_900323345.1 Pseudochromis fuscus | reverse complement strand
GTGTTTGTGTGTCAGCCCTCTCGCCCTCCTCCTATATGGTTCCTTTATCAAACCTCCATTTCAGGCCTTGACACTTACCCAGTGCTGCCACGATGCACAAGACACACACACACACACACACACACACAGACTGAAGGCACATGCAAGTAAAAGAAATGCATGCCCACTAATTCACAAAACAATACACACATGAAAACAGTTACTCACACAGACAGACACGAAAATGATGCAGAGGAAGAGGAATGAGAGGAACGTACAAAGACACATTTCTCTCAGAGGCATGAAACTGCTCTGATCTAGTGGTGTAGATGGGGAAACACCCACCATTTGTGCAATGAGGACTGTCAGGAATTCTAAAAATTTATTTCTTGGCGTCATATCTGTGGGTGAGGGTCATTAAAATCTAACTGTGAAAGTACATTTTGTATTACAGAAGCTAGAGGGAATCATTCAAAAAAAAAAAAAAAACAGTCAAGAGGTTTTATAATGCCAATTTTAAGGATTTTTTTCTGATTTCTCCAGATATTGATCAAAACACAAACAGACTAGAAGAACATTTATTGTGGAGAAAACGATACTTGTTGAATGTAGGTTACACGCTGTATATTTTTTTCCCTTCGTCCTTTTTTTTCCGGCCAATTAAATCCTCTGTTATTAAACGGATAAACGCAGAATAAAGCCACCAAAATATACAGACATATACACAGACACGGTTAATACTCACTTGCTTTTGGTTCAGGTTCGTTTCGAGTGCGTGCAGAAACACGCACATCAAGCTTTAAAGATCAATCAAAATGTAGTTTTCTTTGTGAGATCGCTCTTTCTTTACGATTTCACAGAGTATCCAGTTTCTCGCAGGCATTCAGTTGCATCTTTTTTTTCCACCCGATTTATAATAAATCAAAATAGGCTCGCGCGCGTCTGTTGCTGGAAATCTCGTTTAGATGTAGCGTTATTGCCGAATGTTACTTATAGCTTATGGTCATGCTGATGATGGCAAGGGATGAGGTCTTTCGGATGAAATGAAGCAGAAGTCCCCCTAAAAAAAAAAACTCTCTTTTTTTTCTGTTTTTGCTATTTCCCTCCTCCCACCTCTTTGTTATTGCCAAAAATAATTGCTAGCCTTTGTTACAGTGTCTCTACGCTTCCAGGTGCAGGGTGTAGCTACCATTCAAGCTCCTTCTCTGTCTCTCTCCCCCTTTCCAAATGTTTCAGTGGAGATGCAGCCTGTAGACACCTCTCTCTTTGCCTTTTCCCTCTCTCTTTGCCTCTCTCTGTTCCTTTGGAGGAGCGTCACCTTCTGCACTATTTTTTTCCTCAGACGATACATGTGGGCGGATTAGAGAACAAGACAGAGGGGTGGGAGGACCCCGGTGAATACAGAGGCTAATTTCTCATATGGCTGCTGAACTTCATAAATACATGCAGCGAAAACACACACGCGCGCGCGCACACACACTGGGCTATAAGGAGGAAGATTGTTGTTGATTTAATGCCAACTGTTTAATTGATTCTTTTTCTCTCTCCCTCTCTCTTCCCCACTTTAGCCCACACACGCTCACGCTGCTGGACGGATGCACAAACACCATTTTGTCTACAGGTTCCCAGCCTTGACTCTGGCTTGGCTGACATCAGCAGTCATGTGGTACCAGTGGAGCAGGTGGAGTACATGACAGATGGGGTTAACGTGTTTAATAGCAATAATAATTCTAATAATTATGAGAAGAACTTTATTTAAACATATTTTATTAAAACTCACAATCCGATTCTTTCCGTGTCTTTAAAAGAAAAAAAAAATCACAGCATGCTCAAAATGTAAATTGCATTCAGCAGCAACCTCCACTTACTGCACTGCATCCCTTTACTCTTGCAGGAGGCCTAATGGTATGTGAGCCATACTCTCACATAAGTACAATAATGATCAGCAGGAGATGTTGCTGAGGCACTTATTGACAGGAAACTCTTGACTGAGTGCAGCTTCGCCTCATAAAATTTACAACGGCAGCGTGAGGCCAAAAGGCTATTCCTTAGGTGCCTGTAACATTTAGCTTGGACCACAAAATGTTCTGGGGAGGCGGGAAACCATCTGGAGACAGAAAAAATGATTTTCGTCTTTATTTACTGAGTCCAATCATACAAAGTTTGAGTATTATATTTCATTGACAAAATCTGCACATCTTGTCCAACGGACTCTGACAGAGAGTAATAGTGGAAGTGCAGCTGTCTGTGTCCCATGTGTTTTATAAACTTTCAATCAGTGTGTTTGCATATGGATCTTTGAGTTTATGCATTGTTGGTTCCAGCCAAACCATCATCTCATCCTTGGAACTGGATCCTGCTCCAACGGGAAATATTGGGCCAACAACCGGTATCGTTTCTTGTAACTAACCTCACTCTGGCCAAGATCCGGTTTTTGAGAACTAAGATGAAAACCATCAGTTTGGTGAATCATAACAGGATCATAACAGGATGTACAATTGCGAAAAATCACTCCTTACCAGAAGATGTTGCAAAAGGGGAAATTATATAAAATATAAGAGTAAGCACTACTTTTGCCCCTCCAGTTGGCGAGGCGAGAAGATGGAAGTTGTTTTTGTAACGTTTAGAATTTGTACCAAAAACTATGGGGCCACTGTGGATCTGAAAGACATGGCGTTTGCGAATATAAGTCATCAAAGAACTTAATTTGTTAATTAATTACTTTTGACCAACAGACCCAGTGTTTACATCTAAAGTAGAAAAGAAAGAATACTGAACATCCTCAATATGTAAGCAAACAGTTAACAGGATCAGATCAGATCTGCAGATACTGTGCACAGCAGAACTGACTCTTGTGTTTCTGTCACGAGACACTCCTCATTTAACCCTCAGTTGGTTTCTGTATCCTGGGAGGTGCAGTCATTTCACAAGCTGTAGGGGGAAAGGGCATCATGCAGGTACACTTTGAATCGCAGTCAGGTGCTCAGATCATGTGACGTCGTGGCAACATTCAAAATATACTCATAAATTATATCAAATTCAAAAAACAATAGCCGACATGAACAAAGATGTGTAGTAAGTGCAGTTATTTATTGTATTTTGTGAGGATTTTGTTTTAAAAAATAAAATATTTCTATACTCTTCAGATAATATAAGGATCTAAGATATTGATTACAGTTTTTTTGCTCTTAAATATCTAATATTGATTCGGTGTTGAGTAATATGTCATTTCTCCTCTTTTTTTATGTAGTACACAAAACACTGTAGAACAAACGTAGCTAATTAACTGTTCATAAAGTGTTTTGAACATTTACAGAAAAACTACAAAAAAAGAAGAAAGTGTTACATATATTTCCCTTAAATGTATCCTGGGAAATAGGAAAATTTAAAAAAAAAAAAAAAATGCTGGAGAAAAAAATACATATAAAACATGGTCGTTTTATCCCACATGCACTAAATGTCGCCAATATTTATGTGGCCATTAAAGGGTTAAGTCAGTCTGTATATTAGCTGCATTGACAGAACAATATGAAGGTATTTCAGGTCCTGCACTGCTGTTTTTTCTTTGTAGGTATTTTGTATTTCTTATATTATCAAACTACATCAAACCTTGTGAGACTCCCAACCAGTAAGTGTAATAAGTGCCAGGTTTAGAGCTGTTTCTCTGCGCCCTCAGGAAACATTGCATACATGTATTCTGCACTATATCACTGCTTGTACATTTACTCCTCCCAAGGCCCCGCGGCACCGTCTACAATCAGTCATACACAAGATTGATACAGGTGTTGTACTCGAGAATACTTGGATAATTTAAGCTGTTAAAGCCACAGCCTGCGCCGCCGGCAGAGTCTCATTTTGTACATTTTCAAAGCCTCTTTAGCATTTAGCAGTATGTTAAAGGTGAAGTCTCCAGCCATGACAGCAGCTCTGTAAGCTGAGCAAAGTATAAGTGAATACCAATATTTGTTTGCTAATATGCTCACAGTGACAATACTGATGCTAAAGAGGAATTATTTACTAGCTTCACCATCTTCAGACATGTTATACTAACATTTACAAAGTAGTAAAAAACATGCAGTAGAGCTGGGGCTGATGGGGATGTACATTTAACAAGGAGCAAACTAAACATTGACCTAATAACAGCACTAGATTTAAAAAAAAAAAAGTATTAATAAAAGATTTTATGACAAATTTAACTTTTTGCTTCTTTAGCATAACAGAAATTAAAAGTCACAAATTAAAACGTTGGCTAAAAATGATTAATTAAAGGCAGGAGATCAGGATTTAAATAGACATGTTGGTTGCTTGAACCCAGAAGTGACCATATTTGGATATAAGAGTGAGGAGGTGGGTCTGACCCTTGAACCCAAGGACACTTCACAATGTGTATGAGACTCAAGTTTAGGTCTGATGTCATCGGACTGAAGCCTATTAGATACTTAATCATAACATTGTTTAAAAGTGATTTTCCAATAGATCGCTAATAAGAAGAGCTGACTTTAGTTCATAACATCAGAATAAAGTGTTGACTGAGTATTCTATGAGGAAAATATTATGATTCTTTAAATGAAAGTCTATTTGAACCAGAGTTTTTGTCCCAGCATCCAGTGGCCGTCGGGAGTATTGCACCTTTTGATGGGAAATTTGATAGTCATAGCAAATTCCACTGCAGATTTCACTCTTTGTTGATCTCTAAAGCATTTGCATGACTACCCATGTCCATTAACAACAAGACCGTCAATCACAGCTCATCAAGGCCCCGTCCTCTGCTTTAAACTCCAAGTGAATGCACCCTCAGCGACCAGAGCAGAGGAGCAGGAACTCATCCACAGAAAGTAGCTGACACTGTTTCTTCATCAACCTGCATAAATACTGAATGTTCAACTTTGTTCGTACTAAGAGTGAGCATTAGTCAACACAGGCCCATTCACAGCCAGTCTCTTGACGGCAGCACACCGCAGCTCATGCATAAGGAAGTAGCCAGCAGCAGACCTTAGCAGACATTGTGTGGTCGGAGAGAAGATTCCTGCAGCTCTGAGAAGATGTCCTCAGACTCATAGGTTCATCACTTCCAGTAAATCTTACCATTATTGTGTAGGTGGTTAATCAGCACTGTAATATATATATATACACCAGGATATATATATATAGGACTTGCACAATAAACAACCTACTGTACATTATATAGTGCATTTTCACAGATGGGGGACATTTCTGTTGTGTAAACAAAGAGGATTTCAGGTCTTGAGGATGCAAAGCCCGACTGAAGACTGGAAACGGGCGGTTCAATAACCTTTATTGATGCTGTCTGCCACTAATTGAAAAAGTGTGTCCACTGACTTAGTGCTTCCCATGTTCAGGATGAAAAATGTCACCTCAGAGATGAACCCTGAAGTGATCTTCAGACATGTAACATATTTTATGTGCGGTGGAAGGCGTGCAAGGGCATTAAATTGGTTTTGGTAAAGAAACTAAACAAAACACACAAATCAAGCTTTGCAGAGGTGCTGTGCTGTTTGAAAACTGAGGGAACCTGCACCAAATGTCAACAGTGACTGGAATCATTTTGGACACGAGAAACACTATAAGCAGCATTTTATAAATGTCACCCTAGCAACAGCAAGAGTGCCTCCAATAAGGTTTGTTAAACACGTGGAGGCAGTCTTATTACCATTATGTTTCCTGTACTGCTAATTTAATTATATGTAAAATTGTCTGGTTAATTCCAGAATTGAAAGGGAATAAAAATATAACTAAAACCAGTTTAAAACCTTTTTGATACAGTTGTATACAAACAATATGCCCTAAAAAAAACACGATAAGTAGGATTTTCAGGTGGTCTGTACACATTTATTTCAGTTTCAGGCTGATATAATATGATATAAGTTATGCCATAGGACATTAAAATGAGTGTATTGAAACAGGAAATGAAAAATGTTTTGGGCAAATATCAAATGTTGGACACTTTTGCAACCATGACGGGAACAGAAAGCGCTGAGTGTGAGGTCTGTCCAAGTCTGTTGAAATAAAACTTTTACAGAAAGTTGCTGATATTGTCATTTCTTCTTGTGAGTTCCATTTCTTCATATGTGCTTATGTTATGTTAAGAGTTACACACTGAGGTAAATCTTTGATGTTTTTAACACAGTGTAAGATCCAGCTAAAGTTACACCAAGCGAGAAACCTTATTGATTCCAAATTATCAACAATTAAATAAAATAAAATCTGGACCCAGGCTTCCCATAAGCCCAGGCTGAGCAGTATGATAAATGAGTTTCTTGTTAAGCCCCTGTAAATGGCTGCATTAGCTTACATAATTTATCATTGTTACAGGGCCCCAGTCTTTCAAAGCACAGGAGATCTTTTTTTGACCAAACGTGTTCATCCAGGAGAAGACAGCTTGGATTTTGTTTCTTTAAATTCAGCTGCTTATACTTTTTAACTTAAAATGTCTTTTTTCAAATGTATTTACACATCACCAGCTTTAGCTTTTTTGGGAAGAATTTTCCTCTTTTCCACTAAACATCAGCGCAGCAGCGTTTTTTTGGTTTCTGTGTAACATTTACTGTATATTGTGTACTGATGTTTAACCACTAGGGGAGACAAACTATAATTTTAACATAGTCCACGACAGAAATCCAGTGACAAATCATTTTTGCTGTTTTGTTGATTTGGTTCAACAAAAAAAAATCCCATTTTATCAAAAAAACAAAATATGTATCTTCTGTCAGCAAATAAGGCTCCACGTGTTTGTTGTGCAGAGGCCTTCACAGCATCTGTCTGAGCTCCACACACAACTTAATTTAAAGCCCGGAGGCTGCACACCAAGGGCGTTGGCTTCATTTCAACAATGTACGACACAGAGTGTATCAGCTCCCTGGCAGCAAATCACACTGAAATACTGTCGCTACACAGGGAGACTAAGTTTCTTACTTTATTGCTCTTATGAAGACAAAAAATTATAATAATTACATCACTTAAAAATTCAGACATGGGTGATGTTGTGTGAGATGACACTGAATTACATTAACATAATGATAATAGTTTTCTGATTGATTTTTGTTGAGAGGCTTTAACAGTAATGATAATAACAGTATATTCAAACAACCTGGGAAGGATACATTTGCTTTAGATCAAAATCAACCATAAATCCTATTTGAATGAGTTCATTACTCTGCTAACTGTGGTGAGACTGTCAGGGAAAGAAAAAGAGAGAAAGTTTTTCTTTTGCCTCAGACCTCCAGAGTTGAAGTGAGCTCCATAACTTAAAAGTGTCACTTGGACCAAAGGGTGCAAGTTTCATTTCTGCTGTGCACTGCTGGCAGCAAATCACACTGACACACAGTGGACACAAGAGGAGCCTCAATACCACACCATAACTGTAACAAACAGATTTTTAGAAGAATGCAAAGCTGAGAAAAATCAGTTTGTTACAGTTAGGACCCGATCCAAAGAGCAGATGAAGTCACCGTATGAAACTGTGGGATTGTTTTTGTTATGTTAAGGGAACCAAAGATCAGCTTCACGTGGTACCATGTTCCCATATGGGGGATTTACACTGGCAAAAAAGTACCTGGAACTTGGTACCTGGTACAACTTTTCGTACCTCCTCTCCTGCGGTTCCAAAAAAGTACCTGGTCAGATCGGAGCAGGTACGAAAATTATTGGTCGAAATCGTCACTGCGTTGTTGCGTCATCACTGCGCAGCACGTAATCTGTCCCAACAAACACACAGGCATTTTTAAATCTTCGGCAAACTGTGCAGACGTGTTTGAAATAACAACAAGAAGAGAAATGGCATCTGTTAGAAATCCTGCCCCATGGACTCAGGACGAGGTGCAAACCTTTCTGTCATTAGTCGCCGATGAGAAAATTCAGCGGGAGCTGGATGGCGCGGTCAGAAACGAAAGAATCGCGTAAAAGATGATGTCACGAATGACGGCTAGCTACACGGAGGAAGGACCATCCTTGGCAATGTAAATGCAACCGAGGGGGGCCGATCCCGAGCGATCTGAGGCGAAGTGAAGCGAGTAGGTACCAGTGTAAATGCGCCAATAGTGGGACAAACTTTGGTCGTCCATGAGGTAAACAGGAGCCAAATAATCCAAAGGTGGTTTTGAGTTACAGTTATCAGATTACCAAACATTTAGCATGTGGTATTAGGTCATAACAAAGGAATCAACTATTAAATAAATTAAAAAAAATAAGTTTAGGATCCTCAGTTAAGTTCATTCGTGGTAACAAAAATAGTTATAGGCAAGAAATGCAATACTACACAGAAAAAGTTTATCTATTTTATTCTTACTTTTCAAACATCCACATTTTAAAGTAAGCAGGAATTATTATGAACATGGTACCAAGAGATCAGAGCTCCAAGTACACAATTTATAAAATATTGAAACGATAAGACAAAAAACGTGATGGTGGCCAAACCATTTTTCCCCACAACGCTCCACAGAGGCAGCTGGATGATGCATGATTTTCAGAGAATTTCCTGTAACTGCTGGGACATTTCTGGAAATAATTAAGGAGAAAATGCGTTGGAAAGACTGGTGTGAATAAAGATACCGTGCGGTCTGGCATTGTTTAATCCCCGTGTGAGTCAGTGTGACAAGCTCTGCAGCCAAACTCCTTGCTTTGCGGTGATCAGCAAACAATGAAGTCCTTTACAAACTGAACAACTGTCGATGAAATCAGTCGCCACCTGTTGACCAGCACATTTTTCATGGACATATTTAATTGTCACTGCTGTTCCTAATAGTTTGTTTTGGCTCCCTTTGACCCGACAGATCTTACATAAGCTCACAAGAGGCACGACTTCATACTGTCATGAGGGTTCAACATCTGTTCCTTACAAAAGGCCACCTGTTGTTTCTTCTTCTTCTGAAAACAAACCCGAGCCTGTGATCGTTTCAGTCAGTTCTCCTCTGACCAGGACCTGATCTGTCCTCTTGCGTAAGGGTTTTCAAATTAAAAGCCCTTGAGATTCCTGCCCTTGGGTTTTCTCTCACTCTTCTTGTCCGAGTCTTTGTTTTTATGACTGGCTTTAATCTCGGCTTCCCACTGTTTTTTCACCAGTGTGTACAGCCTCATTGTGGCCTGTGCATCTTGGACCTGAAAGAAAGGGAGAGATCATCCCAAGATGCTACAGCTTGTACTTGTTCATGCGTATTCTGGGTAATGTTAAATAAACTGTTATGTCTGACATTAGGAGGTGGTGCATATTGTTCTTGATTTTATTTGAATAAAAACTTACAGATGAATGTTCGCCCTGTTGGACCTGCACATGAAGAATCTCTTTACAGAGGACCCTCAGCGCAGGTCGACCGCTCTAAAAAAGGAAAATAATCGCATCATCATGTCATTTTCATTAAAGGCTTTTGCAGCTTTCACCTGTATTTAGGAGTCGCATTTATGAAGTGTGTAAGTTACTGGAACATTACCTTCACAAGCTTCTTAAAGGGTTTATACTTCTGTGTGTCTCGGATTTTCTTTTTTGGATGATCCAAGAGCAGAATCTGAAACAGAAATTAGTTTAATAATAATAATGGTTGGGATTTATAGAGCACTTTTTTCTGGAAGTCCACACTCAAAGCGTTAACAGAAACCATTACTCATTCACACCCAGTCATACCGGTGGCGGTAGGCTAAGTTAGCCACAGCTGCCCTGGGGCAGACTGACGGAGGCATGGCTCCCAATTTGTGCCTCGAGCCACCACCAAACCATTCATTCAACATTCATACAGGGCAAATTGGGTAAAGTGTCTTGCCCAAGGACACACCGAGAGTGACTGGGAGGAGCAGGAATCGAACCCTTCGGTTGGATGGCCGCTCTACCACTGACACACTGCTGTCCCATTTAAAGTTTGTTTGTTAGTGCTCAGAGTTAGTTTGCAAAGCATATGTTTCCTCTCAGATATTACATCCAGGCTACCTTTAAGTCATTGTGTATGGCATGTCCAACCACTATTCTCCCCTGCAGGATATCAGCAACCTCCCTCTGCACAGTCTGTACATCCTCTCCTGCAGTGGGATAAAAATGAATTATAAATACATACAATATGAGCAACGGTACATAACATCTATTTTAAAGCCGTTAATTTGAGCTGTTCTCACTTTGTAAGACAGTTGTTATGCTGTTATATTTTCTGACTCACCATCTTTGATATCCTCTGGTCGGATACCGCTGACAGCTGTCCTGTAGTCTGTCACTTTCTCTGTGGGTTTCACATATTTGTCATAGATGCATTTTCCAAACTGGTTCACAAGGGACACACGTGCCAAGATGCTGTCTTCTCCATCAGGACCGACTCCCACCATCTCACAATCGATGGCCACAGCTTTCGTGAGGCTAACATGGTGAATGGCAAAGAAGGCGATAAGAAATTTGAGTATCCACTGTTATTTCATCGTGCACAAGTAGTCTGTCTCCCTATTGTCTATTACATATTTACAATATCTCCCTATATCAATTATCATTTTCTACAGCAATGAAGGGACCAAGAAGCAAATGCACCTTTCAGTACACTCATTGCTATGCATGTATTTTATATTTTCAAAGCCAGTGGACTCTAAAGTCAGGGATGTAGAAAACCTACTTCTTAAGCATAATGTTTATAGATCAAAGCATTTTGCCAACCCATACTGTAGTATTTATATTTTCTCTTTCAAAAGCTGTATTTATCCTGGTATATTGACTTCATTTATCAGCTCTTAATTGGAATAATAGACATTTCAGTCCAATACATCTCCCTGACAACATCCATTACCATTGATTAAAAACAAAGATTTGGTTTAATATCATTGCAACTTGATGAATGTGCTGTTAATATGTGAAAAACAAAGGCCACTGGAAATTGGCTTGCAGTGATGTTAAATACAGGTTCATTACAACAAACAGTGCAATACACTGAAGCACATTTTAAAATACATAGTTGACAGCACTGCCTTAAACTCAATTTTGATTCATCAGTTGCTGAAAATTAACAGCTGATATAAAGAGAAACATAATTTTGAATGTCATAATCCTGTTTATCTAAACGTTTGAAAAACTAAAAATTGAAGAGGCGACTTTTACTCACCCCTCGAAAGCTTTCTCCTTGACCAGGGCGCTCTCTGGGTCTGTGGGCTTCTTGATGCCCTGCTTCTTCCTCATGATCTCTGCTGCCTCTGCTCCCACAGTTGCCTCAATATCATCTGGGTCTACATCATCAAACCAAAGGTCCTCTCTGCAACGACACATAACAGCATGAGGTTAGCAGCCATGACTACTCTTAACCTCAATATCAGTTGTTGTCAGTGTTGTATACATACTCTGTAGGTTTCGACTCTTCAACCACAGACTTCTTTTTCTTGGCTGCGTGCTGGCTTGCGTGCTCGCCATTTGACTTTCCACTGTCCCCTTTCCTTTTTGGAGCAGGTGGCGGCCTTGTCTCTGAGGCAGCTGGCGCCTTCAAGTCCCCCTGAGTCTCCTTGGGGACGACAGTTTTGTGCTTCACTTTGTTCTCAGTGTCTGTCCGGCCAGAACCAGTACTGTTCTTGGAAATAGTTTTAGAAGAGATTTCTTTAGCCTTTTTTGGTACGACACCGTTCTGTTGTTTTTGTGTTACAGGCTGCTGCTTCTTCTCCGGCTGACTGGCCTTTAACATCTGTGGAAAGTTCAGCAAAGCTGTCAACGTGTCTTCAATGAATACAACACAATTAATACAGACATATGACAAATATAGAGATGAAACTATTCTACTGACAAACCTCCTGTAACGTTTTCCAGTTGGCAGAAAACTGTTTGGCATCTTTTGGAGGTTCATTTTTCTGAACTTCAGTTTTTTCTTGGTCCTTATG
The DNA here is from genome assembly GCA_900323345.1 of Pseudochromis fuscus. Lineage (NCBI taxonomy): Eukaryota > Metazoa > Chordata > Actinopteri > Pseudochromidae > Pseudochromis > Pseudochromis fuscus. The sequence continues at coordinate 13,788 of OOFC01003642.1, read as the reverse complement.
TGAAGGCGTTTTCTGTTTAAACTTCTGTTTTATCCAGTGTTTCTTCTTCTTCTTCTTCGCCGTGTTGTTTTTCTCTATAGACGTGGGCTGACATGTTTTACCGGGAAGTTCTGCTTTCTTTGCCTTCACCTTAGACATTATTGACCCTTTCGTTTAAATATTTTGTATCATCTGATAAGGTGTGTGAATTTATTGAGCCGTCTTCAGCCACGCTGGATCCTCAAAGCTACGTCACTTCAGTATTAAAAGTTACGGTAAGTATTGTCTCTCACCAACAAATGTCTCCTCGTAGTAAATTTACCTTGTAGCCACGTAAATTCAGAAATATTATGTTGATATTTGATTTAACTTCTGATCAAACTGCTCCGTATAAACTCCAGGTGCTTCAAAACCATGCTGCATTGTATATTTCCGTGCTGTGCAACTGCCAAATGTGTCCGTAAGAAACATGACATCGGTAATAAAATCGTGTCTAGTTTGTTACAGAGCAAAACAATTTACGACTGCAGTGATACTGTTATAAATCATATATTTCTCTTATCTGACGGTATGTAAAATTACTGTTTGTTGTTTTGTTTTTCGTTTTGTTCCAAATGCGGAACTTATGTTTTAGTGAACGTTTCACATCGGGCTAAATATTGTATAGGACAGTTTTTAGGCAAGATGATGGACTGACGATAGTAAAGATTGACTGTGGATCCGTAATGTGTTTTTAATATTTTATAGCTTTTTAAGAGGCATTGACAGAAATCTGTATGTTCTTATTAAACACAACAAATACACTTTTTTAGGTATGTATCTCCAAATTAATGTCAAATGTGTTTATATCCGGTTTTGTTACATTTCCTTATGTTTTTGGTTTTTATTTTGGTTTCAGATCATGGTGGAAAACTCCCCCTCTCCTCTACCCGAGAGGGCCATTTATGGGTTTGTCCTTTACCTTGGAGCACAGTTTGGCTTCTGTAAGTCAAATGATACTGTTTTCACTCATCTAGTATCAAATCTGATAAACAAACCAAACAATGAAAATGGAACAGTGCCTCCTATCTTGCAAGTAAATTAGCTACTAGTTCCATAGCAGGTGAAAAAACCTCAAGAATCATGTAGCACAGAGCGTAAATAGGTGTTTAAACACATTGTTAACCATGTCTGTTATGTCCGTCTCCACAGTTCTGTATTGCCTATGGGCTTTTATTCCAGAGGAGTGGCTTCATTCAATAGGGCTCACTTACTGGCCTCAAAAGTAAGCAGAATTATTCAGCAGAATAGTAGTTACATGCAGCACATTAGTATTTTCTTTTTCATCCTTTTGCTGAAACTTTTGTCCTCCACAGGTATTGGGCTCTTGCGATGCCGATCTATCTGCTGGTCGCATTAATGATCTCTCTTCTAATGTTGTTTGGAGTGAACATGAACAACACAGCCCCACTTGACTCTGTGGATAACATCACAGGTGAAGATGTCACCACATGCTGACTGTAACCTACTGGTCATGTGATAATGCAGCTGTACACTAATCAGTGATAGAATGACTTCTTCTGAAAGTGAGAAGAAGAAGAACTGTTTATCTGAGAAATTTTAAAAAGAAAATGACAATGAAAAAGTAGTTTAAATACTCAAATTGTAATGTACTGTACATTAAAATGTATTTTAAATAATTATAGTAGTTGATCATGAGAAAACACTTGAATGAGAAGAGATTTCGTCATGGCTTTCGGAACTTTCTGATGACCCTAACACCTTTGAATGTGTCTTTTCTGTCACAGACGTGTACGCACAAAGCCAGAAGACAGAATGCTGCCATAAAGGCGGAGTACCCCGGCTGAGAGATGTTTCCATCAGTGAAGTCAACAAAATGTTCTATTTATCACCCAAGATGTAAAAAACACAAACTGAGTTGCCTGTAGGCAGATTCATTTCTTTGTTTACTTTTTGTTTATAACAGGTAGAATTTACTTTATTTATAATAAAATGTGCTCAATCAGTTGACTTTTTGTGATGCTTTTGCATTTATATCCGGCAAACAGATGTGCTTTATGTTAATGACAGTTATATACCAAATTTAATATGACAGATCATCAATATATGATTGTCAGAATAACTGTCTAAAATGTGTTGATTCGGACAGACAAAGTTAGAGTGGCTCTAGAAAACTTTCCTGTTAAGTACATCAGTTTTATTTTCTGACTGACAATCAAAATCTAGGCAACCAGAGCAGCAAAACCCCACATGCACACTTGCGGTAATAAAAGTTTATGTTGTTTAAAAATATAAAAATAACTTGTAGAAATTAAAAAACAGATTTTTTTTTCCCCAGACATTTTTCTGAATTCTGTTAACATGTGATACAGTAGCTTCTGTTCAGCCTTCTGTAAAGTTTTGTGCACAAAATAACCAAATGAAGAGGAAACTGCAAGTCAGTCAAACTGGGGGTCTCAGTATTGAGGCAGAGTGTGAGAGGTTAGCTTACAATATGTGGTAGGTGAAATAAAACTTAAAGATCATCACAATTATCTCTACAGCACCAACAAATTGATGACATCTTGATATATATCCCGTTATGAATTACAATTTCAGGGTGATTTCCTATAATTTTCTTCCGATTTAATTTCTGACCACTGGGTGGCGATAGAGCAGAGCTTACTGCTTTACTTCCTAATTTACTGCCTAAACATTAAGATTCAAGCTTTTCTTTGTTACATGTTCAAAACATACAGACTTGTGAAATACTGTTCCTCCTTGTCCCACTGTACTGTGTAGATGGCACAGACACCTGACAGACAATATCTACAAATAAATTAAACAACTACTAGTGCAAAAATAGGGGATATAAATATATAGACGCTATGACTGTACAATTACATAAATAGTGTGAATATTAATTTTTAGTGGACAAAAAAATCCTGTGCAGAAATTGTAAAGACAAAAAATACAAATGCCATACAGTCTGAGATCCATAGTATATAAGTCGGTACATGCAGGGTACTTGTTTTTTCACATAATTCAGCCTTGGTAACTGGAATAAGCCTTAATAGTTGTTGGGTTATCTGCACAATATTGGACTATTTAATGAAGTAGAAAGCGCCAGAGCAACAAATAAACAGTAGGTGGCAGCAACACGCAACTGCAGCGACTAGTGTGCCAAACAAACAGAAGAAGAAGATACTGTGTCGCTGTTTGTTGTGGGTCATTGATCTAGCTGCAGAGCTGCATGTGCATTTAAAAACATTGCTGTAGTAAACTAATGGCCTTCGCTGTGCCAGTGTGGCTCGCGGTCCACGAGGAGCTCCTCGGACTCGACGAGGAAGACTATGGAGCTCCAAGTTGTTTCGACAATTTCGATGACGAGGCTTTGTTTGAGATGTTCCACCTCAACAGACCCTGCATCGCCTTCATCACAGACGCCGTCCGCCTCCGCATGAAGAAAGTCGCCTTGAAAAAGCCTCTTCCGTCCGCGGACGCGATGGTCATGGTGGCGCTGAACCATTACGCACACGGAGTTTCCTCTGCCGGCGTCCTGCAGAGATCCGGTCTGAGTCTGTCTGACAGCGTCGGCACTATCATCGCCACAGTCTCAGGAGTGATCGCTGGGATGTCCGATCAGTTCATCTCATTCCCACTGACCCCTGACGCCAGGACCAGCGTCGCCTCGAAGACGGAGAAACTCTGTGGGATCCCTAATGTGCTGGGAGTCCTGGCTCCTGCGCACTTCAAGATCAGAGCCTCTCCGTACGAGAAGGACATGTTCAGGTCTTTTATCAACACACAGGGTTACACGTCGGTCGTGAGCCAGATCATATGTGACTCCGACGGGAACATCCTGAGTGTTGAGAAGTGCTGCGTGGGCAGCACGTCGGAGCAGGAGATGTGGGAGTCGTCGTTCAAAGGGAGGGAGATGGAGAAGGAACTTCACGGAGCATTTTGGGTTGTTGGTAAGATATGGAAGAGATGCAGCAGGTGGTGAATGGGAGCATGAAGAAGTCACCTGATGTGTGGTGTTACCCTCTTCACAGAGAAAATCACAGCAGGCATCATATCTGTATCTTCATGTCAACAACAACAGTGGATTTATATGAGATAATACCATAGACTTTATATAGAAATGGATGAAGGAACAGTTTTGACTCATGTTGACAAAACTGTGACCTTCTCATAGTCAAAACACATCAACACACTGGAACAACAGGAACTTGCAAATACTGCACATGCACAAATGCACATTTTTTTGCACAGTGCAGACCATTTGCTCACTAAACATTGCACATAATTTGTCACTGACTATTTTTAATTATTGACACTACTTATTTATGTTTATGTTGCTTTTTTATAGTTGAGTGTGTTTTTGTTAATTCCACATGGCCTTGTGGACAGTTCGTTGCATTTCACTGTTCACATCATTATATGTGACAAATAAAATCTGTGAATCTTGAACCTCAAACCAGGTCTCAAAAATGAGGCAGAAGTTCAAAAAGCACAATACTCCCGATGACCACTAGATGCTTGCTACAAAAATCTGTGGCTCCAATTGACTTCAATGCAAAAATTGTCATTTTCAATCATGAAATACTCAGTATTTTTTCACAAGTCATTCTGAAGTCCTTAGTTAAAATCAGGTCTTTTTGTCAGTGATCTAGTGGAACATCTGGAAAACAAAATATATAATTAAAAAATAATTAAATGGTCGTCAGGCTTCAAAAGAGGAAGCTTTAGTGGCGTGATTATTTTGATTGATAGGCCTGGTCTCCAGTGAGACTACACTTGAACTCAAGTTTTATACAGAGATTGGGTAGAAGCCTCGGGTTCAAAGGTTAGACCCGCCTCCTCTCTCATCCCTTCATATCCAAATATGGTCACTTCTAGCTCCAAACGACTAACATGGTGACATTTGTATACCAAACTCCTGGCTTCAAAATTTGAGTCCACAAACCAATGGGTGATGTAATGTTTGCCTCCTTCATTCTATATGCAGTCTATGGCTAGTATCCAAATTTGGAGAAAAAAAAACCAACAACACCCTAAAGGTCCACTTATAGCTTTTTACACTGTTTTCAAACATGTCAGGGTCGTGACTCTTGAAGCAGATAAAAAATTACTGTTGTCACTGAACCACTTAACTCCATTTGCTGTAGATGATGATAAATAAGGCAGTGAGTTGACTCTTGAAAGTTCAGGAATGTGTTTGTGTATAAATCAATCTACTGTTTCCAACACCACAAAAAATAACTTCTGAATTCTGATATGATAATGAATACTGCAGCAATGCTTGCACATGCAGTAGCTTCATCTTTTACTGCCACTCCTTAATATTATAATGATGGAGGCATCTGCCACCCACACTATAAATAACCATGTGCTGAGGAAGTGAGTGTGAAGATGTGAGACATTTTACTGCTCCATCATCTTCTCAATAAAACACTCACTTCCTCTTCTGGTAAACAGATCATTTTCTTTGTCGACTTTAGAATAAACTTTTTTGTTCCTGTGATTTTTGTTTTCATGTGTTTCTCATGTTTGTTTTCCAGGAGGGCACGGCTACCACTTAAGCAAACACGTCTTGACTCCTGTGCGTGAGCCTGCGAACGACAATGAGATCCGCTTCAACGAGGCCCACGCAAAGCTTCATGACGTGATGCGGACAACGCTGGGCTCCATGAAGAGGCGTTTCAAGTGCCTGATGCAACTTGGTTTTGCACAAGAGTGCTCTTTGGACAAAAAGTCAAACATCATCAGGGCGTGCAGTGTACTGCACAACATCGCTAAAAAGTTTTCTGTCCCTCCTGCGCCTGCTGTTGGTAAAATTGAGCGCCTGCATACAGGAAAACCGCCTGTAGCATCAGTAGAGATCAACCCTGAGGCCCTAACAGCCAGACAGCAAATTATTGATTCTAACTTCTCGGTCGTCTCCAGTAATCAGGACCCACCGGGTAAAACCACCACAGGGGAGGAGGAGGTGTGAATGGAGTGGGTGTGCAAAGATCATCATCAACACACTGACACATTAAGAAATAACACTGGGAGTAAAACCAGGTTCTCACAGTGAAAGATTTACATTAAGCTTGAAGTGAGTTGTTCAGTTTCACAGTAATCTGTAGATGTCACATCCTACTGGGTTTTTAATTTCATTTGCAGACATGGACAAAGCACACTGAGGTATTTTTGTGTATCGAAAATATTTTATTTGTTGTACAAATATTGTTTTTTTACCTACATTTCTTACTGTTATTAAAAAATGTAAATTTAAAACATTCTCTTGTCAGCAGGAGTGTTTCCTCACATAACAATAATTATAATTTATTATAGAACACATTTAGCAGATGACGGGAACAAAAATAAAAAAAGTTAAATAAAATCTAAAGTGTGCTATGCATGTACAGAAAATATATAAGTTTGATATTAGTTAATATTTAGTTTCTAACAAAGTATTGCATGTACAATACACATCAGAATTAGCTTTTCATTAAGTGCATAAAAGACTGAGTGCAGGGTTGCCACTCTAGGCATTATGTAACTCTCGAAGTGCAGTGGCATTGGCATAAATCACGTCTGCATTCTCATAAATATTCTCATCATTTCTCTCGTTTGACTGCAGACGGTCCATGATGCACTGGTGCAGGAAAACATACTGCGACTGGAAAACAATGAACAAAAGTTGCTGGTCATTCAAAATGCAGAACTCTTCTGTGTGTAGAGCTCTAATGTACCCACTGTATTCTGGCTGACACTTCCTTATACAAGAGCGTTTCATGCCTCAGACTTTCGCAATGCAATCGGTCAAACTTTTCCCGATCACAAAAATTGTAAATGGGCATAAAAACAGAAGTACGGTGAGGCTTATAATGAATATTATACCTAAAAAAATATGAAATATACCCTTACATGAACACAATGCAACTCTAAATGCCAGTTTACATAACATTTATTAGGATTCCAGTATTGTTATAGCATTGAAATTATTGATATATTGATATGAGAACTTAATTAAACTAAATTAGAAAAACAAGACTACCTCAGAGAGTCAGACTGACACTTGGATGCTTGAAAATACATTTTTAGACATGTTTTATCTTGAAACCCACAGAAATCTAAGCATAGTTGAAATATGCTGTAATGTCAGTAATTGTTCTGCATTAGCAGCTTGGTCTACAAACAAATAAACAGGTCTGTAGCTAATGAAGTTTTACCTCTGTCTGCACCATGTGTGGTCGATTCAGTCTCATCTTGTGCACAAAGGTGTTGATGCCCACTGCTTTCTCCTTCTCGAGTTGCTGAAGCAGCACATCCAGGGCAATAATAGTGCCTGTCCTCCCGACTCCAGCGCTAAGAGACGGACAACACAGCTTGGTTTTCAATTTCAAACTCAGATAAAAAGGCTCTATAAATGGTAGAGTTTTCTTATCCCTGACTCTAGATTGAAATCCAGCACTCATTCTGTACCTGCAGTGAACCACAGTGGGTGCTCTGGCTCCTTCTCGCTGTATGTGCTGTCTCACAATTTCTCTGAACTGAATCAGGACTTTAGTGCCCTGTGGGACTCCATGGTCAGGCCAGGCGGTGAAGTGGAAATGCTTCACTGTGCGTTCTTCTGAGGTGTTCGTCTGTGAAGAACATTGGTAAAGTGGAAATTAGTTACTTAAGGTCTATTTAATATTTTTGTAATAAATGGTTGTTTGGGCTTGGACACAGTTCTGTGTCTACAACATTTGAAAGATGTTTTGTACATGTTTCACAGTAAAATCCCTCAATGTCCAGTTAGGCTCCTCTTTTTCAGATCTCATGGTGATCAGCAGTTCTCCATGATGGCGAGGCTTACTGTCTGCAGGCCAGTATTGTTCACACTTAGTCTAAGGAAAGAAAACACACAAAAAAACAATGAATAATAATCTTAAATGTGTATCAGTTGGCTAGAGGAGCACATGATTCACAAAGCATCACATTTTAACTTTGTTTTCTTGAAGACATACCCGTCCTGATTCAGTGCAGTTGGTTACCATGACGATGCCTTTCACTCTTTGTTCCCAAACCATTCTCCAAAAGTCACTGACTGTGGAGGGCAGAGGACCCTGAGTCGCAATGTACTCTCTGTTGCTGTTGTAGCCCTGAGAAGCAGTTTAACAACATTAACACTCATCCATCATCATCAGTATAACTGGATATACTGTATTTTCCGCACTATAAGGTGCACCTAAAAGCCCTTAATTTTCTCAAAAACCAACAGTGCGCCTTATAATCCGATGCGCCTTATATATGGATCAGTATTGGTTAAATATGGCTACCGTAGTCAGGAGGCGTCACCGAAGTAACAGCGGTAAAAACAGTAAAGGGGAATTCCAGTCCCACACTGCTTGTGTGTATAAAGACCCCAAAATGGCATGAATGTACTAACTATGTGATAAAAAGTTGCACTACCTGTTGTACTTTGCTGTAAAAGACAATACTACGTCACTGACGTTACCTCGGAGAAAAAAATACAACAGCTGTTCATGAAGCTTTGAACTGTGACAAATGGAGTTGGAAATACATTGTTTTCAATGAAGGCGGCGCAAATACCGGTAAGAGCTACCGGTACGTACGGTACCGTATTGTGAATGCACTAGCTTGTTTTGGTAGTGAACGGAGTTGTCAGAACGTTGGTTTGTTTTCTATTAATAAAGTTTGACTGACTGACTTTAGTGCAGCTCTATCTAGATGGATGATAACACAACCCCAGCCACTACAGTAGTTTCTATTCTATGCGCCTTATATATGAAAACAGTTTTAAAATAGGCCATTCATTGAAGATGCTCCTTATAATCCGATGCGCCTTATAGTGCGAAAAATACGGTACTGAATTTCAAATAAATGTGAATGCACCCAGCTTCACTCCATACAGTGAAAGTCTCCGTCTTATCAAGTTTGTATTTTCTTCCTAAAGCCCAGTTTGAGTCAAGATGAAGTGATTATGAAGTAATACTCACTGGCATGTAACTGGCATTAATGTAATCTGTGGTGTTACTGTGATTCGCTGTCATTAGCTTCACGCGACACCAGTCATCTATGACGAGAAAGCAGAAGATGATTTAAGTGCAACGCACCGTTTCATGAGGGTGTATCGCTCATGATGGTTCACGGTTCAGCGGTCAGAGAGCGGACTTACATGGCAGGACATTGTTGAAACGATTCTTGACTTTGTTCTCAGGTAGAACCGCCGCCTTTCGCGTCTGATCCGTGCCAACAGGAGCCAGGGCCTACATGGAAGTTTGCAAATGACAGGACATGAAATTGAAAACCGAGACCAAGCGAGAACAAATGAAACCACGTCTGACACAAACGGGAAGAGACAGAAGAGGAAGGATTACATGCGATTTTATTTTTTTATGCACCTCATATTCCTGGCTGAATCCTCTGTTGTCATCCAAACTTAAGTGAGAGAAGTGGTCTGGAAATTTTGCCACAGATATAGCCCTGGGGGAAAAAAATACAGAATAGAGGTTGACATTAATCTTATATAAAGTAAATTTTTATTTGTGGTTCATTTCACTCTTTCTCCCCCAAATGCAGCAGGTTAAAGACAGACAGCTCAACATTATGAAAAGATGATGAAGCTTATCCTCACTTGTCCTTTTTCTTAGATAGTTTGGATCCACCAATGAATGACTTCTTTCTGCTGTGAATATAAATTGGAGAGTATTGAGTCTGACAGAGTTAATTCCTGGTAGATAATCCCACTAGTGTGTTGTCGCCGAGGCAGCACCAACCTGATGATGTCCGGTCTTTTAAGGAAAATGAGAACAGCCACACAGACCAGGAGAAGAAAAAGCAGCACAGCAAATACTGACCCTGCAATGACTCCTGCAGGAAGTAAAAACCACAACGAAAGGTTTTGAAATTTACAGTGCACGACAAAGCAGTTCCTATGTGCATCAAAATGTCATCGTGCGTTCACTCACCCCTTGGATCAGTCTCACAGGAAAAAACATGGGGATTATAATTCTTTACTTCCCCAGATAGTGAAGATACAGACACTTCGTATGTTCTGGCAGGCTGTACACCAGATATTATAACATGTTGCTGCTCATAGTGCTCTGCTCTCTCTGACTTCCCGGTCACGTTCACCTCCACAGTTGTCCACACACCATTTGGTTTATCCCAGACGATATAGACCGAATAGCCAGCGCCCCAGTACTCACAGCGAGCCCTTAAATCAGGAGGAACTAAGTAAAACAAGAGAAAAGATGCCTTTACAATCACAAACAATACAACACATAAAACAACAGTGTAAAAAAAAAGTCATTTGTACTTACTGATTGTTATCATTTTGCGCCGTTCACACTGTGAATAAGTTTTTCCATTCATGTCATACACAAGAGATATCTCATAGGTGGCACCGGGGTAAAGGCCAAGAAACGACACATTTTTTCCACTTCCAGAATTCAGATGAGTTTGCGATTTGTTAGTTGCAGTTGTGTTTGAGAACAGGCCTTCGATCGTTCCTTGGATTGATGAGTTAGTAACACGCCAGTCTACAGCGTCACAGTCGATGGCTGAAATGGATGAAAAGAAAAGAGACTTTAGTAGTTGATCAGAACCTGTACTTGTTGGACTTGTTTCATGTTGGAGTGAAGCTCTTGTTACCTGTTACTGTGCTGTCTACATAAGCATCGCTGTGGAGTCCAGAGAACACCGTGATCACCCTGAATTCATACAAAATTCCAGGACTAAGAGGCGTGACTGGATGCAACACGGTATTTGACTGATCTGGGATGACACTGGTATTACTGCCGTTTATTTGAATCAAGTATCTCCAGTTTTTGTTGGTATTCTCCCATTTCAGGGTTATTTTGGTTGCAAAACGTTCAGTCACACTGACCAACGGCACCACTGGAGGAACTGATGGAAACAAAGAAACATTTACAAAACACTGGATTTTCTACTTTAGCGACACATTAAATCAGTTGTTATAGTTTCTATGGTTAGAGGTAAATAGTTACACTACATTATCAGATATCACCCACCTGTCGCGGCAAGAAATGTGTGTCCAGCGCTGGTGACTTTTTCAAACACAGTGATGAGAGTGAAGTTGTATTTTGTCCCCGAAGTCAGAGGAGACACGACATGTTCAACTGATGACCCTGGAGCAGATGCAGTGATGTTCTTCACTACATCAGTGCCATTTTCTACATATTTTAGGATGTAGGTTGCAGTGTCGTTGACCTTCTGCCACACCAGAGTTATACTGCTCTCATTTTGTGTCTGTAAAATCACATTTTGAACACTTGCTGGAGCTGAAAGAAACACAAAACCTGACTTATACAGGGCCCAACATCCTGCACACAATGTTATGTTTGTGTATTCTTTAACAGGTCGGGTCTGGGTCATGTTGCACACACTGATCAGAGTAAAGGTTACTTACAAGTGACTGCAGTATGGTTTACTCCACTGCTTCTCACATGTTCAAACACAGCGAAGAGACGGAAACTGTATCTAGTCCCGCTTGTCAGATCTGAGACTGTGTGTGTCACAAGTTCATCTGTTCCAGTAACGTTCATTTCTTTCTCATCGACCACAAGTACATATGTGTGGATGTCAGGCACTTTTTTCCACTGCAGAGTAACACTGGTCTCACTCTGTCCCACTGATATGAACTCTTTTGGGTCGTGAGGAGCTAGAATGTGAAACAGAAAACAGGTTTAATTCAATTACTGTACCATATGAGCCACAGTCAAAAATATTAAGTGACCATCCTCCACTGTAAACTGGAGATGATTGTAGAGATCTGTGTATATGGTTGTCTACTAAATAATGCATCAGAAGCCATACGTCCAACTACAAAAATACATCTGGAGATCACCTACCTGTCACAGCAGTAAATGGGTGTCCAGTGCTGTTGACTCCCTCAAACACAGTGATGAGAGTGAAGCTGTATTTTCTTGCAGAGGTCAGATCAGAGACCACATATTGCACTGATGATCCATGTGCAGATGCAGGGATGTTTTCCTCTATGTCACGGCCATTTTCTTCATATTTTAGGATGTAAGTTGAAGTGTCATTAACTTCGTCCCACATCAGTGTTATACTGCTTACGTTTTGTTTCACCACTTTCACAATTTTCACATTGTCAGGAGCTGAAAAGACAAAAAATATAGACACATCAACAACTTACAATAGACAGATTGTTTTTAACAAAGGGCAGGATACAGTATAGTCATGTCAGTAATAGTAAGTGTTACCCCTCTGCTACTGAGAAAAATAAATACAGCCATTATCACCAGCAACACTCCTGCTACAACTACCCCTGCACAGATCACCTACCTGTCACAGCAGTAAATGGGTGTCCAGAGCTGTTGACTCCCTCAAACACAGAGAGGACAGTGAAGCTGTATTTTGTCCCCGACATCAGAGGAGAGACCACATACTGCACCGTCTCCTCAGAAGATGCAGTGATATGCTTCACTACGCCAACGCCACTTTCTTCATAGTGCAGCGTGTAAGTTGAGATGCCATTAACCTTCTGCCACATCAGAGATATACTGCTTTCATTTTGTGCCTGCACAGTCACACCTGCAACATTTTCTGGGGCTGCAAGAAAACAAATGGACAAACATTTCTTCCAGTAAAAAAGTGACAATGTGTTATTTGAATTTTAAGCATGACAGCATCTCGCACACATAATCTGATTTATTTATAATCTGTTTCATTCTAATATTTTCTCAACAACAGCAACACACATCCATTAATCAAACTTTAAATTAAACCTTTAATACCAAATGGATCATATTAGAAACATGAGTTTTTGAGACCGCTTCATCATCACTGTGATATTTTTGAGAGTTTTTGAATTGTTTTAAAAAATTAGAAAAAATAAGTAAAAGATTTAATAAACACTCAAAAAGGGGTTTTACAGGGTTAAATACTGTTACAGAATCTTTTAGTCCAACTCATTCAGACTCAGTCACGAGGGCCTATAAAGTAAAATTACATGAAGAGGGAATTGTTACGACTGGTTGAAAAATGACATGATACCTCTCATACAATGTTGTGTTTGTATGTACATTATAACACATAAACAGTTTCCATCTCTTCAACTATTTCATCACAGTAAAAATACGAAATAACAAGTAATCCCTCTGAGAAATCCTAACTGCAATTTGTCTGATAAACTGTGTATCACCAGCAACACTCCTGCTACAACTAAACCTGCACAGATCACCTACCTGTCACAGCAGGAAATGGGTGTCCACTGCTGCTGACACCCTCAAACACAGTGAAGAGAGTGAAGCTGTATTTTGTTGCAGGAGACAGATCAGAGACCACATACTGTACTGATGGCGTATCAGAAGATGCACTGATAATCTCAGTCATGTTACTGCCATTTTTTTCATAGAGTAGCTTGTAATTCAAGATGCCATCAACCTTGTCCCACATCAGAGTGACACTGCTTACATTTTGTGTCACCACAGTCACAACTTTAACATTTTCTGGAGCTGAAAGAAAACAGAGGACAAACAAACAAACTCAGTTTGTCCTGCTGACATTTATACATTATGAGGAGCTACAGCATGAAATGACAAGTTGCAAAATTTGATTTACAAAGGATCCAATATCCCAAAATGTTGTGTGTGTATAGTTTATATAGGTCATGTTCATATAGTTTTTTTTCCACAGGAAAAACAAAGCTTCATCAAGCTTGAAGTCTCAGTGAGACAGTCAGTCGTGGCTCATGTTGCAGCTCTTCATCAGAGTAAAGACAACTCACCAGTGGCTGCAGTCAGGTTTACTCCACTGCTTCTCACATGTTCAAACACAGTGAAG